>JACXGK010000289.1:56841-92059 GCA_016801125.1 Novumbra hubbsi
GGGTAACACAGAGAACCCTTTTAGAATATTATGACTTGAAAAAACAACTGCAGATGTATTTAATCTCAAATCCCCCCAATTAAGACAGTTCACTTCCTCCTCTCAGATGCTAGATTTCTGTAGGGCCCTCATGTCTCCATAGTATGAGGTTCTGTTCTGACAAGTCAGGAAACCGTTCTGGGGAATCCAAGCAGGATCAGTTGTGCTGGGTAAACACTGGTGCTGAAAATATAGCTTCTCCAAAACAGCTTCATAGCTATTTTTTCTATTGACCATATGCTGTCAAGAACCTATATATTATAATCTACTCAGATTCATAAGTACAGAAATATTAGGGACTTTGAACTCAAAAACAATCAAAATATAAAGCCAATAATAAATTATTAATCAGAAGCACTGAGGCACACAACTTGTTGAAGAAATTTCAAAAAAGAAACAAACAGAAGAGGCCCATGCATGTTTCACAACATAAAAACACCCAATGGTAAATTAAACAATAGTGCAAAACAATAAAATATAGATTTTTAATGGGAACAACAAAACAACTGAAAAGAGAGCTCATTTTATATTCATGAGAGTAACCTGGTCATCGTCTCTGCTGCCATCTGAAAGGAATGACATTTGTGAAAAAGAGACAACATTAGGGTTCAAGGATATAAAAAGCTAAAAAGATCATAACAAAATTGAACTGCGCTATCAAATAAGGGACATTTCAGCATAGGATAAAATACATTTTGTAATGCTACTGTTTGTTTCTGATAACTTAGTCAAAGTTTAGGTTCAGAACAAAAGGAATAAAGGAGGCTTATTTATACTATAGCTCCGGTAAAAGAAAATCTACCTGGATTACACTCCTCAGAGAAAGTGGACTGGGAACCTTGGGAAGTTATAGAAAGATTGCGTCTCTGTCTCTTTTCTTTCAGGATACGCTGCAGGTTAGCAAGGCGTTCCTTCGGGCTAACAACGTTCTGTTCACAAAACTCATCCTGATCCCCGGCAGTACGGTCCACTTCTACTGGACTTAACCTCTCTGGAATGTGGGTTAACTCAGCTGGGATCTGTCCTGACCCTCCAGTAGGGCAATGGTCTGGAGTCAGCTCCGTATTGGACAGCTCTCCATCGGTCTGATACTCTCCTCGGCTCTCTGAATTCTCCATGGAGTGATACTCAGTAGGAGTGCCATGGGAGTGAGTCCTGTCATTTGGGGATGTTTGTAGGGTGCAAGGAAGGTTCTCTTGGGCTGGGCTGCAGTCCAAATAGACTGAGGCCTCACTGTACTCTTCCTGTGGAGATCCAGATACATGATCAGCCAATTGTGTGATCTCCCACTCTATGTCCGGCAGAGGGCGGTCACCTTCAGAGGGCTCACGGGAACATGGTCTGACAGGAGAAGGAGCAGCTTCAGACTCACTGTCTCCTTTGCCATGCTCTGGGCTTGAACCATCTAACTTCCTCAGAGCCCCTTTCAGAGCTGACCTGAAAGTGAGCACAGCCTTCCCAATGCTTTTCACATCAAATCCCACGCTGAGGGGCTGGGTGTTCTCAGCCTCAGGTCGAGCCCGGTCCCTGGATGCCCACTCTCCAGTGACGTCTCCCGGGACCAACCGTTCCAGCCATTCCCCGTCCAGGCTCTCAGTGGACCCCAAGTCCACGGGGTCAACAGGGAATGGATATCGTTCCCAGGGGGTGCGCAGATCCAGGTAGCCATCATCCCCGTCCGTGAGCAGCACAGTGGAACGGCTGGCGCTCCTGGACGGCCCGTAGCTCCCCAGGTCGTCTGCGTAGACGTCCATGGTGCGGTAGCCAGAGCTTCGGGAGTATGGGCAGTCGGCTGAACAGTCACATTCTCGCAGTCCATTCGTGCTCTGCTGCCTATAAGGACGCCATTCCACCACACTGGAGGTACTGGAGGGGGAGTAATTACGGCCGAATAGCAGAGACAGGTGCTCCGAGCTGCTATGAGAGGACTGACCTGGGGTGCTGCTGGTCTCCCTGGTGCCTCTGTCCCAGCCACTTGGCCCTTTACAGTGGTTCCCCAGCTCCTCCCCACTGTTGAGACAGGAGCAGACTTCCTCCTCGCTCCAGCCGGTGTCGCCGCTCCAGCCCCCCTCTCCGCTCTCGCTGTGCTGCATGCCCGCAGAGGCCAAGGCGCTCTGCCACAGAGCGTCCTTATTAGAGTGGTACCTGGCGCCCCGGTCCAGAGGGTTGGAGCTGCGGCTGGAGGACACGGAGCTGGTACTGGGGCAGTCGTGGCCATAGCGCCGCTCCAGGTAGGAGAGACTGGTTTGCCCGGATTCTCTGCCTGAACAGGGAACGTCTGAGCTGTGGTCTGAGTTCTCCTGGTTGGGTGGGTCCGGTTGGCAGGGAGCTAACCTTTCTCTCAATCTCCGAGGTGATCCCTGAGGTGGAAGCATCATGGTCAGTGGGTTGTTGTCCCATGACCCCGGCCGGCAGTCCAGTAGAGGACTGGTGGCCCTCCGATGGAGTGCGGTAACGGCATTCTGTCTGCCCAGGCTACCGCGTCTGATATTCAGCCTCCGAGGAGTCTGGGTTCGGGATCCAGGAGCTGAGGCTCCAGAGGAATACAGCTCCCCTATCTCATTCAGCACTGCGTCCACACAGCAGGAGACCTCGTCCACAGAGCCTCTCACAGAGGTCAAGTACTGCCTCAGGTCTGAGATCTCCTCCTGGATTTTGTTGATCCCTCTTAGCTCGTTCAAGATGTGCTCCACTATATCACTGGAGCCTTTTTCTCCTTCCTCCACCTTCTCCTCATCTTCCTCCTCCTCTTCCCCATCGCTAGGAGAGGGCCTCTGCATGTCCTCCACAACCCCAATCCCATCCTGACATTCTGAGCTGCTGTTCTCCCCAGAAGGAGAGGTGGGGAGGCTGGTGGAGGGAACAGTACAAGGGGTGCGAAGGAAGGCCTCTTGGTTTATCTCCATATCCCCAGCCACGGTCCCTTTGTAACTGCGGCCGTTGGGAAGAGAAGAGTCCATTGCATTAATCCCGCCAGTGGAGGGATCCGTCTTCAGACCACAGAACAACACATCTGGCTCCACCACCACAGGAG
Organism: Novumbra hubbsi; assembly: GCA_016801125.1. Classification (NCBI taxonomy): domain Eukaryota; kingdom Metazoa; phylum Chordata; class Actinopteri; order Esociformes; family Umbridae; genus Novumbra; species Novumbra hubbsi. The sequence continues at coordinate 59,915 of JACXGK010000289.1, forward strand.
ACTGCCGGTCCTGCGGCTGATGGATGGAGGGCTCCCCCGACACTGCCGGGCCCTTCAGCAATTTCTGGAGCTTCCTCCGCAGGCTGCGGCCCACCTTGGGGCTTTGAGTCCTCTTATTACCCTCTCGTTCCCTCTTCTTGGACCATTTATGAGGACTTGGAGGTGCCTCTATCCCATTGGACCCTTCAGGTCCACTGAGGCCCCTCTCGTGGCCCCTGGAGAACATTCCTGATGTATTTCTAGGGATCTGGCTTCAATGGTCTGTATTCGCAGAGGAGGATCTGCAGCCTGGCCCACAGATCTCAGCGTGACTACATAACATGCTGGCAATGTAGATGAGAATGATCTTCTCACAAGCCTTGTCCATGACTGGCAAAAGAAGGTAGAGACTGAGAGCAATAATAACATTGTTTTTCTTCCAAATTAAAATGTTACAGAACACATTAATTTGTATCTTTTGCAAAAGATGTACAAAAGTCCAAGTTGTTTCTTATAAGCAATATCATCATTTACATTGAAGTCAATGACATTGTTTATAGACCCATCTAATAAAAAATAAAAAAAAAACATATTTTGAGAGATTGCCAGTTAAACATTTTCAGTCCAACAGACCAGAAAGCAGAGAGAGAAAAATTTAAAAAAGTAATCCTGCTACTACAATTTCTATGTTTTAAGTGAAATAACTACAAAGTAATAGTAAATAAATAAAGCTGTTGAGCTTGGTAGGAAATGGTACCTCTGTGCCCAAATATGTTAGAGTTTTGTTTTATAATATTAAATGCTTGGTTCAACATTCCAGTTATGAAGTTTTGCAGGTGGTGGCCAAAGAAGGTTTGCTGTGTCTACAAGTACAGTCTCAAGAGCATTGAGTTACCAGTAGACAGGCTGTTCAACAAGGAGAGCGGGATAGGGCTGTAAAAGGGCATCAACTCAGCAGCAGGACCAGTATCCGCTCCTTTGTGCGAGGAGGAACAGGATGAGCACTGTCAGAGTCCTACAAAATGACCTCCATAGGGCTACTGGTGTGTGTTTCTGACCAATGAGAGCCCAACGTCCTATAGTGGGACCTGTGCTCACAGCCCAACACTGTGCAGCTCGATTGGCATTCGCCAAAGAACACTAGAATTTGAGAAGAATCAGTCAGGAAGGATAAGAAGAGAACAATTGTTTGTGGCCACCACCTGTAAAACCATTTCCTTTTTGGGGGTTGTCTCGCTGTTGCCATTCCAGTGAACCTGTTGTGCAGTTTAATTTGCACCAAAACAGGTGACATCGATTTACCATTGCATCTGCATCCTAACTAGAAAGATTGATATCCCTGAAATGTAACTGACTTGGTGTTATACGGTGATGATTATGCTGTCATTTTTTTGGAGCAGTGTACATAACCATATGAATAGCTCATGAATCCACACATTTTTCTGAACATAACACTACCAATGAGACTACAAAATATAGGCTGAAGGCGGAGATTTAGGTATGCCAAAATCCACTGACTGATTATTAGACATAGGGATTTGATTGGCAACAGCACATACAATCTACTATGGGAGTGAAAAGTAAATTAATCCAGCTAACATGAAACGCTCGCAAAGCATGCTAATCATTGCTGTTAAGATAAGCAACTAAACAAATCATCAGGAACACCAACAACACTTCCCAGCATTAATGTAACAATACAACAATAAGTCTATCTATACTGAGATTCATGGAAATCTCTGAAAAATTTGACATTTAGACAAAATTGGGATAATTGAAAGGATTGCAATGGGGTTTTCCTAATCCATGCCCTGCTAAAATGATTATCTCACATTAATTGATGACAATGGCGTTACATTTATTATAACATCTTGCTGACTTTGATAGTTTTCAGATCTCAGATTAAATAATATGCAACACTGCTGGATGTATGAATTACAAATGTATATCAGTTCATAAGAGGAGATGGTACACGTCACCAGTTGCCGGCTGGGAGGAAATTTTGAAACTGTGGACGTCCATAACGAATGCAAAGTATATACGTATTTTCAAGGATTTGGGACAAATACATTTGATTGGCAGCCTTAATAATATTACAAAATACATTAGAATATAAGGTGGCAATAACTAAACTGTTGGAATAAAAAGAGAACAGAAAACATAGAAACCAAGCATGGAAAAGTGGTACTAGGATTTAATCTCCAGATGCTATAGAATAGAGCATTGAATTGTGACAAATATAATAATAACAAAATAACACTTTGATTTTAAAGGCTCCCTGAACTTCTGCTCTTTCCAGTGGGTTGGCCACATAGCCTTCAATGCCTTTGTGAACAAGGAAAGAGCATGGAAACGATGGGACACCATACAGCTGGCCTAAACTCTATCATTTGAGTGTGATCCGTAGACAGCCTGGTAATTAGTTGACAGCTCAATTTTCTCTCCTCAGAGTTTGTTTCTTGTGCACACGCACCAGCTGCAAGCTAAAATATATCCATGGCCCCTCACCCCAGCAAAACACTGAAGGTAGGAAATACACATCTGTGGTTCCTCACGCCAGCTAAAAGGGGTAGGTAGGAGAGATACACCTGTGGCCCCTTACCTCAGCTTAACAGGGAAAATAGGAGAGATATCTCTGGCCCCTTATCCCAGCTAAACAGGGAAGGTAGGAGAGATACACCTGTGGCCCCTTACCTTAGCTAAACAGGGAAGGTAGGAGAGATATATCTGGCCCCTTATCCCAGCTAAACAGGGAAGGTAGGAGAGATATCTGTGGACCCTTATCCCAGCTAAACAGGGAAGGTAGGAGAGATATCTGTGGACCCTTATCCCAGCTAAACAGGGAAGGTAGGAGAGATACATCTGTGGCCCCTTACCTCAGCTAAACAGGGAAGGTAGGAGAGATATCTGTGGACCCTTATCCCAGCTAAACAGGGAAGGTAGGAGAGATACATCTGTGGCCCCTCATCCCAGCTAAAGACTGCCGCAAGAAAAGGAGACATGTGGTCCCTCATTCAAGCTAAAGACTGTAGGCAGGAGAGGAAATATGCCTGTGGCTCCTCATCCCAACTAAACAGTGTTGGAAAGAGAAGTTAATGTGGCGATTCATTGCAGCTACATCGTGTAGGTAGGAGACATATATCTGTGGCTCCTCACCTAAGCTGTCTGCGGTTCCTCAACCCAGCGAGAGACAAGGACGCAAAGGAATCAGTTGGGAGACATGACACGTACCCATAATCAAGACAACCCTTTCAGACTTGATTGAAAATAATGTAATATAGTACAGAAGATAACGTCAGATATGACAGGCAAATCTAAACATTTCTACCAGGAGGTTGGCACTCTAGCAAGACAATAAGTTACCATTGCACAGCAGCAAACACAAGGTTCTATGCAGGGGGTTAACTTGTTCATCTGCCTCTCCCCACTAATCCCGTGTTAGAAGCAGTTCTGTTCAGTTCTAGGAAACATTATCCAGTCCCTGTGCCATTATATTGTAGTCTATAAGTACCATGCATCTATTCCCCATTCTGTGCATTCATCAATGTTTCCAACTGTGTGACAGACAAACTGGGTAATGTAATCACTTTGTCTGCTTCTGAGCACAGGGTTGGCTGAACTTCTTCTGTCTTTGTTTTCAGCTAGTAGACCACCTACTAAGGATTGGAACCACATTGGGTTGATTAATTTGAAAAATAGGGTTGCGAGAGAAACTGAGGAAATTAAATTGTGCATGATACATAGAACCTGAGTACTACGAGCAAACTCTGCTCCCGGGGAATGTGGTTAAATAAACAGAGTGGTGCTTTTGTTTTTTAACAGTTACCGATCTAAGGCACTAAATTCTGTATGCAAAGTAACATAAGAAAATTAGAATTTTGAATAGATCATTTTTATTTTGATATAGAGCACTAGGACCTGTAGCATTCATTAAACAAATACAGGAAAATGATTAAATGTCAAGGAAAGTGCTTTTAAGTGTTATTGTGAATAAAAGACAGATTCTAAATCACAACAAACTCACCAAGTTCAAAAAAGAAAATGCAAAGCTCTGCCTATTTTGTATCCAAAATACAATTTATTTTTTATCGTTTTGGAAAACGTATCTTTCTCCCAAGACATTTGCACGACAACTCTACTGAATCTAAGGCTCTGTGTGTCTCACTGGAATACGTGATGACCAGCAGGTTTCTCTGTCTCTCCCATTTTGATTGATGTATCTCACACATCTGAGTCACAAACAGTCTGATATACATGGAGGTGTTAGTGACAACTTAAGGCATCCCACCTCCGCAAAAAGACAGCAAATTCTGGAAATGCACTTAAAGTAATGGCTTAGGAGATTCTGCTGACCACTGCAACAGAACAATGGTGTGACTAGCAGAAACATAACAGAATCAGGTGAAACATAATAACATTAACAAATCCAATCCCGCCTATGTGATGATCGACAGGGAGCAAAAAAGAAAGTATGACGAAATCCCTTATTGATGAGACATAGTTTCACTCAAAATCCCTTGGAACAGAACAGACCAGATTATGGAGTAAATCAAACTCATGGCGACAGAACATCAATGATTTAATGTTTTTTTTCTTATCAGAACATCACACAGATTGCCTGATTGTCCTTAATGTTAATGATCAAAGCTCATATGAAAATTAAGATGTTTATTGTAATTTATTTTATAAAAGTGTGCAAGATTCATCAAGTGGACTGTCCACAGTTTCTTAGCACTTGCAGGAAAAAAAGAACTCTGTTAAAGGTTCAACCAGTTATTTCAGCCAAAGGTGGCAACACCAGCTATAGTTTCAAGTCCAACCTTTCAGTGCCATTTGAAATTAGGTTACCTTAATATGTCAATAGTTTTGAAGAGAAGATTTCATATACTAATGTCCAAATCGGGACATGTAAAAGTACTTTTTCACATGACTACACAACTAGTTAAGGAAAATTGTTCCTTACCAAAAAAAGGACAATTCCCTAACTCCGTTGGCCCAAATATGTGTAATAATAGTCACTTTTCATGATAAGGAGTAATCTTAAAGGGCATGAAATATTTTTGAATAATAGTATATAAATTGAAAAAATAATAATATATACAGAATATATACATTAAACTTCTAATAAACTTATAATCGTCAAGATACAATGTATACGTCTTGTATTGGGAATAATCAAGGCAAAATGCAGGTTCCATGAAAGGCATTAAACTCAAGGGCCCTAATGGGTCTGTAATTGTTTGTGGAGTTTAGAGAACCTGCGCCACTAGTACTCAATAGTAAGGTGGAGTCCAGAGGGGCGTGAAACATTGGAAGCAGATACGGGAACATCCGCCCAACGGTTTAGCATAAAAAGATGGTTAGGTAATGCCATGAAAGATGGTACTGTCTGAATGTGAGTGTCCGAGGTTGGAAAGACAGTTGTTTCTGAAGACCAACTCTGCTTTTATGAACTTTGTGGCTTACTACACTAAGGTAGTATCTAGGTAGTATCTTCCCATTTCTATTTAGACTCTGTTATGTATTGGAATTGAGGTTGACATCAAAAGGTAAAAAACATCAAAACTATAATGTAACTCCTTTTTGTATGACAACCTTAGCAACTATAAGAAAAAAACTAGGAAAATCGTGTTCCGCGATACTGTCTATGCAGCCCTGAGGCTGTCAGGGAGGGATTTCCAGAGGCTTATGAAAATGCAGGAAAAGGCACAGTCTCACATTTATCGGAGCCAGGAACTTGGTTCATTGAGCAGAATGGCATCGCAGGACCGTAGAGGGCATAGAGATTCATAGTAGGATCCTTGCACCACTGTTTTAAAAGCTGTCTTTTATGAATAGAATTCGCTGGCAGGGCCCCTAGTACTGCATTCCCATAATCTGTTCTGGAGAAAACAAATGATGAGATAGGCTTTTCTGCAATCAGAAGATTTTAGGCAAGGAAAGAATTCCGTTTTGTGGGGTCAAATATCACACTTAGATTGGTGATGACCGAGGAGAGAGGAATTATGTGGTCATTAAGGCAGGGCAGATGTTGTAGGAGTGGGCGATGTGCTGTGGGGAGCATATAAGCATTGCCTCCGTCTTGCTGCTATAGAGTTATACAGTAGGTAGGTCAATACCGCCATCTTAGAAAACATACCGAAATGTAACTGACAGTTAGGACCTTAAAATAAAAGTACTCATTGCACTGACCCATGGATTCATCTTCTGGTGACAGAGAAAAAGTGGATAGATAGAACTGTGGAAATTATTTATGGCAGGGTTCTGGGATGATGAAGTTTGTATTGGATATTAAGGGAATTGGATCGAATTTCTATGTATAGTCAGAGAACAGAACACATCCCTAACAATCAAGGCAAGTAAAACTGGGTCTTCCTATCTTAACAACTGTTGAAGCAGATGTATTTATTAGTATTATAATGGTGTTCTCCAAAAAATGACTTTATTGACGGGTGAGAATTTCTCTGGCTGGTGTTAAGCCAAAGAGACTAGGAGCTATAAAAGTATAGTAGGAAATGTTAAAGTGTGTCTCCAGCCTTTGGACTAAGCACAGGACATTCCGCTGGTGGAAAACGTCATTAAGCTATCTGTCCACCAGAGGTTTAACCTCTGTCCAATACCACTCAAGCACTGGAGGTGTGCATTAGCATGATAAGAGCACAGTTGTCGGGAAGGCATAATCATGTGCAGCACTAAGGACAGCTAGCCTGCAAGACCCACAGGACTATTATTGATGTACATTTATAACAGCTGCCCATGACTGTCAAGATTTAGATATCAAATCAACGAGGTTTTTAGCAATATGAATGCAACAGTGGTGACTGTCAGGAATCAGAAATCCACATAGGAACATTCACTTTCCATTTAAATTATTGCTTTAGCGTTAACAAAAAAAAAAACCGGACATTTTGAGATCTAATATAGGAGTCTATTTAGACTACAAACAATTTAATTTACATATAATATTAATAGAATATATAAATACAGAAACAATTCATCTTTCAGCAGAAACAGCACCTGTTAAAAGAGCAGCATGGTATTTACCAGGTAAACCAGTGAGTTAATGTGCCTTCCGGGTCAGTGGTCTGGCCAAAAATATGAGCACAAATGTGTCACACCATCCAGCGGAGCAAGAGTTTCTTGTCGCTAGTGAGAAACAACATTTTTTATTTACATATTAAGTTAATCATTTTTAAATATTACAATTTTCTGAAAATGGTCATAGTTTAAATAGGCTCATAGTCTGGACGGCCAGTGGCTCAGCTTTAGCGGTAAGCTGTCCAGACTACAGGGAAGGGAGCCGGCTGGTAAGGGTCCGTCTGGGTCATTCTGACAGAAGAGTCACTGAAGTACCCCAGGGCTATGGATTTTCTCTCAATCCTTCATGGTCTGTGGCCTGGAAAAAGTCTGGCTTGCTTTGGTCATTTTTAAACAACTGATCAGCCACGTTCAATTCATGCAACAGGAGCTGTCCTTATTTTTTCTATTATTAACCTATATACATTTCTAAAAACACTTTACTTATGAGTCAAAAAAGCAAGAACATGCAAGAACAATGTCTACAGATGCCAACAATTCAATAAATCTTACCTCACAAAGGCAGCGCTCTTGTTTAAAGTAAATTGCAACAACTTGTGCAGGTTAGCGGGGACCGATGACTCCATGTGGAAAACATCGCACAAATTTAAAACTAATGATGGATTTTTGTCTTTACATATCTCCATGTTATTCCGGGCTTTACATTCAGCACATATGCGACCACTTGTCTTCTCCCAGACTGACAGACAAAGTGGCGTCTAATTCCAGATGTACAAACACAGGAAAGGCAGGAGAAAGAAGTCTCGGCTCACATGACAGTTTATTCCCTGTTAAGTATCCCTTCCCTCGCTCCAGCTCGTTCTTGTTCCCTCCCCCCCTCCCCCTCTTGCTCCCTCTGTCCTCTGGCGCTGTATTCCAGCACAAAGCCAATCTGAAGCTGTGAAAATGCCACATCCCCGTCTCCCCCTCGCCATCTCCCTCTCTCCTCTTTATCCATCTCCCCCCACTGTCCTCACTTACCCTTGATTTGGCTGTACCCTTTGACTTCATAACTCACACATAAAGGTTCATGACATATATACTGATGCACCCACTGACAAAACAAGTTAGTGTTTAAATACAGTACTTCAGAGCACCCGATTAAAATAAACGGCATCCTTTCCATTTGGACACCGTTGTTGACTTATTAATGACTAACTGTAATTAATTCCAGTCTTGTCAGGATATAGGCTGGTCTCTTAAGTGCCTCCTGATGTCCGATAATAAATAACATTTATGTGGCTTTCAATTTGCTCTCCATCTCTCATGTTGCCTTCCGTCAGCAGGTGTTTACATGACCATCTTTCTACCAGCCATCTAGCAATCAGCATAATGGAACACATTACCACGGAAACTCTTCCATACGGCTGTGTGACTTAATATATGGAATGCATATTAACATCCTGCACAACTGTTACTGTAACCAACTGTTACAGTCTTGATGATGCAGGAGTTCTATTGTTTATTTTGAAGTGCATAATTAAACACAAACATCTCTGTTAGCTCAAACCAGGCCATATATTGTTCTACTTCTTCTACATACTGCACACAATCTGAGCAAAATCTGAACAAAAGATTGACTTCAATATCACCACATCAGACAGTTATAGGCAGCTCCAACACAGCCACCTACATCAGTAGACAGTGGGTGTTGTCTGGGCAGTGGGTGTGGTTTGTGTAGTGGGTGTGGTCTGGGTAGGGGGCATGGTCTGGGTAGTGGGCGTGGTCTGGGAAGTGGGCAAGGGCTGGGAGATCTGGCCAAAATCCCATCACCCATCACTACAGCCCAACACTGTATTTCACTCTTAAAATTTATGAATTTGCATATTTGGAACTTCCCAGAAGGTGGGAAGATATGGCATGACGTTATGGCATGACTGTTTTGATCTTATCTCCAAACCCATGGACAACCTTAATTGAGCAATTCCAGGACTACTGCATCAATAATTCCTGACAATGTAACAACCTGTACCTAGCGGAGATGACTATGCTTACATACCATACCACATAGATCAAGTCATTATCATCCGATTATACTCAATGCTCATAAATACCAGTATTCTTTAGAAACACATTTTGGTAATACATGTACGTTATTATCTGCTCACTTCTATTTCTATTGCAGAACCATGCATAACGCATATCATAAACACACAAAACATACTTTCCCTGAGGGATTTGGCTTGTTGTCACTACCCAACTACCCAGGATGAATTGCACTTCTGACCACAGACTTGGTTTTGCATCGGATGCAGCACAGACAAAGGAGCCCCTCTTCAGTCAAATAGTCATGAAATGCACAAAGGAGTAATTCCCTTTTGGATATAGTTGATTACCTTGAGTCACGCATTTCTCTGCCAAACGCTCAGCTCATGTAAAACCCCTGTACCTTTTTAACTCTCAATGTCTTTGCCAGTTTTTATTTCTGTATGGACAAAAAACGTTTTCACCACCCTTTCACTTCCCAAAGTGGGCAACTTCATCACAGCATAAAGCATGGCCTACATTTTCTCTGCAACATACGCAAAGGAAAAATGTGATAAACACTGAAGCTGTACTTTATTCCCCTCACACTCTTTGCCTATTTTGGTGCAGCTCTCTCTCTCTCCCTCTCATTCAGTGGTTCAGACTCTCCCCGAGGCTCAACTCACCACTCCATTAGCTCAGTTGCTGCATCGGGAGAAAGGGTGGATAGATAAACAGGCAGTAAAGATGACAACTATGATCATGGGGCAAAATAAATAGTGGTTCCCATCTCTGAGCCTGGGGACACAGGCTACTACTAGTTCAATGCATTCACCTGGTCTGAAACATTTTTCACTAGATATAAGTAAATGGAACATGGAAATATACTTGGATGGTTATATCAATAACGGATGATAGAATACGGGAAGAGAAGGCAACATTGAAGGTGTCCTCTTATTGTGCAAGAGAGTCCCATCCATTTCTGAGTTAACAATCAATCAATGATAACAATCCATCAATAATGGAAAACACAGATCCAACTGGTCACATCTGACTTCAAAAAGAAAAGGTAAGTTGGTACATCCACCAAGAGTACATGATTACTAAAATACCAAGCAGAGTAACCCAATAAACTGGCTATTTTGACGACCCAGATTATGCCTAGTCGTGGGACTACGGTGAGATTTTTGTAGTCCAATACCACATTTAGTCTGTGTCTGCAAACAGATTTGCAGTCATTTTAATTTGAAAGCAATTGCTTTGCAACAACCAACATCTCAAAGTAGAACAATGAATGACGATTCATCGAGGTGAACAAGCCCCTTCCTTGGCTCAGTAAGCAACAATGGACAATTTAGCCATTAATAATTTCATTTAAAAAGCAAAAACAATCTTTTAAGTGTTAAGTATTAAGTGTATGCCAAGTTCAAGCTTCCATAAAGGTGAAACTCAACCAAGCGGATGAGGAAATCCTACTGAAAGGAAGCAGTATAATAACAAATATGTAGGGATTGGGCAGAAGGTGCAAAGAAGAGGTGATATCAGATGACAATTTACTACAAAAGAACTTACCTCCTGAAGCTGTACCCTCACTTTGTTGATAGCCTTTAACCAGCGTATTCTGGATGGAGAGAAGGGCAAAGGAGGCCCATCGTCAGGGAAGCTGGGGGCCACAAGAGATTATAAGTCACTAATACAGTAGTATATTTATTGTTTGACAAATCTAAGGTGTAAAATCAACAACACAGTTTAGTTAAAATATGGTGTAATCGTGTAGCTTAGGCAGACCATAGACAGAGTGGTTTTAAATTAAATCCAGCACGTGCCCACCAATTGCAATTAAATTTATTACATCTTTGGGTAATTAAGTTAACATACTGTGCTTGGAAAAATAGTCTACTTTCACAGATGTTACCCCCAAACCAAAAATTACTCAATGTTATCAATGTTAACTTTTTAAAGTGTGTAATAACACACTCAGATCAGAGTGTCTGAACGCGACACACACATTTCGATGTGATTGATCTTCAAACATAAAAAAGATTTACCATTGCAAATGTTTATTGGACCTTTCAACTAAGTAGTCTGACTTCTTCATACTGCCATTTAAACTCTTGCCCATCTCCACAGAGGGTCTTCGCAATCCCTCCTGTATTACATCAGGGGGTGCATTGCTTTGCAGGTGTCCATTGACGGTTTGCTGGCCACTGATGCAGGAGCGGAAACTGGTACTGTGGTAGGAGTGGAAAGACTCTTCTAGTCCTGAGCCTGCAATGCTCTCCTGACCAGCCTCACTTAGCTGGGAGCTGGTCTGGCTCAAGTTCCCAGAAGATCCAAAGCGACTACTTTCCACCGGACTGGAGGGAGAAAAGGTGTAATGGAAAATACACAATATTAGAAAAATCCTAGTTGATGAAAACAAACTATAAATACTGCAAATAACTGGACTCAGTAATTTCATGTGGACATTAACATGACTATTGACTGAATTGTACAATATTTTTTAGGACAACATAAAGAAAACCATTACATTCTGGCAAATTTGAATAAATGTACAAATTGTATATATTAAAGATTGTTATCAAATTAATGCTTGTATTGCTTTTTTTATAAGATTTCCTCAATCTCTCACTTGATCAAGCTGAATGACAACAGGGGATTCTGTAAGGTTTAATTTTCTACAAACCTAACAACAGTTCAAAGTAATGACTATTTTGACTACACACTTCACAAACATCCACAAACCCACTAGCTCAGAAGGCACACAAATTTGAAAAACAAACACAGTTAAAAGAAAAGACACAGAACACAAAACTCAGTGGGGAGATGGCAGAGCTGGACCAGGGTAAATCCCTAAAATATTAATGCATCATAAATGGTGTTGGGGAAGACCATTTATTATGCTTCTACTAGCCTTTTTGCATTCAATAGGTCCTTCATGGACTGGTTGTCCAGCTGCACTTCAGAAGTAGGATCTGCAGAGGGGGATGGATCTACAAGGCTTTCCCTCTCCTTTTGGGACAGGGATGCTGAAGGATCTACCTTGGGTGTGGAGATGCAAATCTGGGGTTTGGCTAAGTCACCAGGGGGACCTACCGAACATTGATCACTTGTCTCCTTGGTTGGTTTATCATTAGATTTGGGCTGAGTGGTAACAACTGGGGGAGCTTGTGGCTTGGGAGGTTCAACAGAAGCACTCCAGAAACCACCTAATTTACCCCCAAATAGAGTGGCAGTGCTTGGTTCTTGCTTTGTTACACTTGGCTTCTCCTCTTGAAATAAACCTGCAGAAATTGTTCTGAATCCTGAAAACAGACCACCACCCGCTTCTACTTGAGGCATTGTGGGAAGGGCTTTGGAAATGATGGGTGGTGATGAAAACATTGACCCAAAAGACTTTCCAGCATCACCGGTTCCTGACATTAAACTACCAAATAGGGACTTCTGCGGTGTATCCTCGGTCTTTGTCAATGAATCAGTTGTGAGAATCTTCTGGGCAGATTCCACAGGTGGGCCTGACTTGTTTGAATCATTACTCTCAGGAACTTCCATAAATATAATTGGCTTCTCATGTATTACTGCTCCTTCAACAGACATAATCTTTTCCCCAGAAGAGTTTAACTGATCCATTTTTGTAGGCTCTACTGATTTTGAGGGTAGTTCTGTTTCAGCAGATTGCCCTGATGTGGAGGTGTCAGCTCCATTTGATTGACAGTCCGCCTCTGATGGAGGTTTCTCATTCCCTTGGACTTTGTCAAAAGCCCTACTATCAGGTTGAGGGTAACCTGTCATTCTAGGTTCATTGTTGATGTCAGGATGTCGTGTTGCCTCAGACAATGGTGAATGTGTGTGCAAAGTAACAAGGCCTGTGCCTCCCAGTTCTACTACGGCAGGGGCAGATATTGAGGTGGCGGCAGAGCCAGCTGCTGATATGTTGATTAGGTTTCTGTTGTCTGGTGTTGTTTCAAGAGTAGTTTTAGCTGGCTGCAGAATAGATCCTGCAAACAACCCTCCAAACATTGAACCTGCTGCTTGAGGAGTAGCTGTAGCTGTTTGTGGGCTAGACCCTCCAAGAATCCCACCTAACATTGAACCCGTAGTTTGAGGGGGAGCTGCAGCTGTCTGAGGAACAGATCCTCCAAACAACCCTCCTAACATAGAACCTGTAGATTCAGGGGCAACAATAGGGGGCTGGGTACTAAACCCTCCAAACAACCCTCCTAACAGTGAACTTCCAGTTTGAGGGGCAGCTTTGCCAGGTTGGGGGTTAGACCCTCCAAATAACCCTCCTAACATAGTACCTGCAGTTTGAGATGTAGCCGACTGGGCACTAGCCCCTCCAAACAACTCTCCTAACATAGAACCAGCATTTTGAGGAGTAGCTGTGTCAGGCTGGGGAGTAGACCCTCCAAACATTGAGAGAAATCCTGTAGCTGGTAGCTCTTTACGGGCTTCTGTCGCTTTAGGTACCAAAGGTACTCGAGGTGCACCTTTTGGGGTAGGTTCTGTGGTTGAAGAGTCATAAGTTTCAACCTCATGGCCATCTTGAGGTGGAGTAGTAGTAATAGTGTGTCCAAGCTCTTTCATTTGTTCAGTGCCATCTGTTGAAGTACTATGAGGTACAGCCGCGGATAGTTGCTTCTCTGTGGTGTTTATTAGTTCTGTTTGAGAAGGACCTGAGGCTGGTTGGGGGCTAGACCCTCCAAACAACCCGCCTAACACAGAACCCGCAGTTTGTGGGGAAAATGTTGCTGTCTGAGCACTAGATCCTCCAAACAACCCTCCCAACATAGAACCTGTCGTTTGAGAGGCAGCTGTAGCTGGCTGGGGAGTAGACCCTCCAAACAACCCTCCAAACATAGAACCTGCAGTTTGAGGGGCAGCTGTAGCTGGCTGGGGACTAGACCCTCCAAAAAATCCACCCAACAAAGAACCACCTGTGTCTGCAGCAGGTGACTGCTTGGAGATTTCTGACTCTTTAGAAGAGGCAGGTTCCTCAGGCAGAACAGAAATTGATTCCTTTTGGGTAGTGGCACATTCAGAATAAGATACTGTGGTTGCAGAATCAACATTCAGATCTACAGTACAATCTCTAGGGGTGTTTCTCTGCTCTTTACTTTTGGCTATGCCATCCACTGAAGTGATACAAGGTGCAGCTGTGGCTATTCTGTCCTCAGGGGGTATTGCGGTTTGGGTTGGTGCTGTAGGTGGACTGGGTTGATTGGCTACTCCAAACAATCCCCCAAACATAGAACCTGCAGTTTTTGGAGTAGGTGCCGCAGTCTGGGGAATAGATCCGCCAAACAGTCCTCCGAGCATAGAACCCACATATGTAGGAGCAGCTGTAGCTGGCTGGGTACTCGACCCTCCAAATAATCCTCCTAACATAGAGCCCACAGTTTGAAGAGTGTCGGTAGATGGTGGCTGATTAGGGGCTTCTGGCTCTTTTGGGTGGTCAGGTTCGTGAGGTATAACTGGGATGGATTCTTTTTTGGACAGTGGGAATGTAGTTATGGTGGCTGTAGATTCACCTGAGCAATTCTGTGGTGGTGACAGAGGACTACTACTGAACATTGAAAATAGGCTTTTACTGGGTGGTTCTTTTGGTGTTGTAGAGCTTGGAAGAAAGGATTCTGAAGTTGATGCAGATTGTGCAGAAGCCTGTGGGACAGTAGGGCTACCAAACATGGAAAACAATCCTTTTGCTTGGCTTTCATTGTTATATGAACCTGAAAACAGTCCCCCAAAAACTGTGCTAGTTTCTGGATGGGGTTGTGCTTGTTTTGTGGACCCAGACTGAGATGCCTGTGGAATTGCATGTGATAGTTCCTCTGGTGGACTTGGTCCCCCGGACATTGAGTCTGCAGTTTGGCAATGTGGTTCTGGGGGAGGTGCTTTAGATGAGGATCCAGTTTGTGTTGGTGCCTGCTGCAGACTAGACCCAGCAAACATGGACAATAACCCAATACCAGCATTTTCCTCTTTAGTATTTGAAGGAGTAGAAGTTGTTGTTCCAGAGATCATATCTCCAATTTCTCCCATGAAACCAAACAGTCCACCTGATTGTTTGGGGGGTGGCTCCTGTTTGGTCTGTCCACTTGGTGGCATAGTCTGTGATCGACCTGGGGTGGGGCCAGTGGTTGTATTGGGCGGAAATACTTGTGACATGCTTTTACTTGCTTTTGGCTGACTAGAAACCGGCTGTGAGACCTTACATTTTTCTCCATCTATTGTTTGTTGTTTCTTTAAAGGTCTTAATGATGTTGATTGAGAACTTTGTGTAACAACTCTGTTACGCTCATTTCTAACAACAGTGTTAGGTTGCTGTTTTTGTGATGGAGGAGGATCTGCACTAAAGAAGCTACCAATTGACCCCAAAATACTGGAAGCTCCTGTGTCCTCTTGAGAATTTTGAGCTGTACTTCCTGATAAGCTAGCAGTAGACCCATCATTATGTTGTTGTTTTGACAATGGTACTGAGGGTGTGGGATAATCTGGTGTTGACTCCTCCATCAGCAGGGCAGACTTGAAAAAGCTAATAAACCCGCCGTGTGGTTGTTCTGCTGGTTTTTCCAAAGGTTTAGTAGCTGATATATTGGTGGTGCACTGGTATTGTGGCTGTTGGGAAGAGGTAGACGTTATGTGTGTGCCCAGGGAACTGGTTGGCACTGAGGGCTGTGTTGGTGGAGCTGCTTGCTGAGACATGGTGGCTTGTCGTGCAAGTCTAGGTTTTGGAGTAACCTTCATTGGTTTTTCTGGGGGTTGCCCATATTGTCCTGATTGAGTCACAGTTGGTGATGGTTTTGTAGGTGGCCCATGTGTGGGAGGTGTGGGCAGAATTCTAGAAGATGTAGATGTAGTTGGTGTCTGTGGCTGTTGATTTTTAATTGTAGGCATATTTGTTGTAGCAGGTGGATTTTCTTTGATAATCTTTGATTTGAGACTATGGAAACCTGATGAAAATATGCCCTTGGCCTGTTGGTCTACTGAGCAAACACCAATCTCGGATGTTTTTTGTTGTTCGTTGTTAGCATGTAAAAATGTTCCTGTGTTCACATCTGTCACAGTTGTTTTCCCAACCATGGAGGAAAGAAATGAAGATATTTTTTTGACTTGACGATTAGGGATTTCCTCTCCTGGGGCTACTCTTTGCCTCCATTCCTCCTCTGGTGTGTCATCAACATGCCTCACTCTGACCCCAGAAGAGGAACGCCTTCTTTGACGAGGTTGGTAACAATTGTTTAAGAGCTGTTGAGATGAATCTGTGGTGGCAGTAGCAGTGTGTGAGATAGCAACCTTTTGAGAAAGAAGGGATTTCATTTCTTGATTGTTCCAATAAGGGTCTTTCTGATCCCCATTTGAACATGAAAGGTCCATTACTTCGGAATGTGGATCTTGATAGGCATTGCTGTGTTGCATTGGATCCATACTAACTTTATTTAGTCTGTACAGTGAAAAATCGACAGGTTGTTCTTTTTGTGCAAGAAATGAGCTCTCAAACATTTGTGAGAAGCGCTCCAGGTTCAAATTCATGATCTGATTTCCTTTTCTATAGGCAGCAGATAGGTTAAGGGGGGCATTGACAAGTTGCAGGTCACCCTGCTCTTGTCCAGGAAGCCAGAGGAGCTCATCCTCATTATAGAGAGGTACTTTAAATCCACATACTGTGACCATTTCATTATGCAGCCAAGCGCTTGGGAAGGTATCAGGCCCAGTTCCTAAAGACTCTCCCTCAGGAGAAAAAGCATAGACCATTGTACCTGCTGCATCTGTTAGCAGGGCATAGATATATTCGTGATCAGTGTAAACAAAGTACCCACAATCTCCATCATCAGATGGCCACCACATGCCTTGCTCCAGAAGTGCGAGCCATTGTTGGTACCATTCTGGTTCTTCCAGGTACATACACTCTTCCAACTCTCCATTGGGAGGTTTAGGGTAAATGTAATCAAAGGACCTAGGCAAACTCCACTGGCTTTGGTTAACTATCTCTGGGCTTTGCAATTCTTGACCACTATATTGCCAGTTCGCTGAATAAAAAAGATTAGGTGGATGATTCTCTTCATAATAACCCTCATGATATGAAACATCATTCAGACTATAGCAGCCACCATTATCAAATGAGTTCCATTTACCAAACTTTGCATTACTTCTCTTTGTGCTCAAGTTCAATGCACAATCCTCTTCAGTCCAGTAACCATTCTGTTCCAACATTTGGTTAGTATACAGAATTCCCAAATCTTCATAACTATTCCATAATTTGTTCTTAGCAAATGGATTCCTGTCAAGGTTTCTTGGTACCTCATGCTGGTGGTGCCGTATCGGTTCTTGATTATGAACATTTCCTTGCCAAGGTTGAGGAGAACTATAATGATGATTGATATTGGAGCTACAGTAGAGAGAGGAATCTTGGAACACAGTATCTTCTCGTGGCAGTAAATAACCTGCATCCTTGGGGTGAGGCATAAGTGATTGATTTTGAAGCTGCTGCCACAGAACTGATTCTTGGATCCATTGATTTTCCCCGTAGCTAGAATTGGTTATATATGATGCCAAAGGATCTTGATAACCATTCTGTGCAGTTAATGAACATAAGGAATTATTACTTTGATTGCAATTTTGTTGGAATGACATCACTGCTGTATTTGGATAGCCTTGAGAAAGGGGTACCATATTTCCTGCACTGTAAGCGGCAGCTAATGGGGGTACTGACTGAAGAGAACCATGATGGTGCAACTGATGTAAATGGCTGGTGCTGTAAGATGTGTGTGAAGGCCGACTTTGATAAGACCTTGCATATGTAGCTGAAGTTCTTAAGTCTAAACTCGCAGTCTCCCTTGAGCCAGGGGCAATTTCTGTAATATTTCTGTTTTGCTTGGAAGCGGAGAGACCGCTTTCACTGCCTTCCATTTCAGATCCAAAGCCAGTGTTAGCTACAGTGTTGCTTGGCCCAGTATTGAACGTGCTCAAGAGCAAACCTGAGAATATTGCAGGTTTTGTCCTTGACTCTTGATTGTGCTCAAGTATGTGACTTGACTCACGAGTGGACATTTTCTCTGTTTGCTTTTTATTGAATAGTCCTGACAGAATGCTTGGCCTGTCAGAATCTATACTGGATTCATGTGGTACCTGATGTGGTATATGTGTAGATGGTGCGGCTGGCTGTAGGGGAAGACCAGATGGACTGTTTGTATAATGTTGTTTTTGCAATGGTGGTGACTGAATGCAGGCCTCACCACTTTCAGAGGATTTTGTTAATTTGTTTAACAGTCCTGACAGAACTCCAGACTTACTTGCAGTATCATGCTGTGAAGCTGGAGCCTGCTTTTTCATGGTATAGAGCAATGTTTCATGTTGTGGTGTGATTACATGTGGCTGCGTTTGTTTGCAGGTTTGTGTTGACTGTATTTGCGTCACATTCTCTGTCTTTTCCAGTAAACCAGATAGCAGACTACTGGATTGACTAGGTTCTTGAGTTGGTTGATATTGGCAGTGTAACTGCAAAGGCTGCTTGTTTGGATGCTGCATACTAGGAGCAGCAGAATGTGGCTGAGTGTTTGGAGACTGATTGGTAGATACACTGTCTGCCGATGCAAACTTAAAAAGTCCAGAAAGGAGACCACCTTCTTGAGCAGGTTTTGGAACTGTATGTTGTCTATAAAAGCCTGGTTTGTTTTCTAGAAAAGCTTGGTCTTTCAGTGGACCCTGGATTAGACCTTGCATATTCTGCTGATTCAATTTCTGCTGATTTGTTCCAACAGAGGATGTTTGTTGCTGTGGGATTGGAGCTATTTCAGTGCTTGAAACATTATCAGAGGAACCTAATTTAAACAACCCAGAGAAAAAACCTTGATGAGGAGGGACTTGTTGAGGGGGTGGTTGTTGAGACATGGTTGACGCTTGTGGTGGATTGTAATGATTGCTTGGGAAGACCCCTTGTTTTTTGGTCTGGGGATGTTGAACATTAGGTGAAAGGTTTTCTGCAGATGAAAACCTTAGTAATCCTGAGAAAATCCCCCCTTGCTGAGAGGGAGTAGCTGCCCTTTGTTGTGGGGGGTGTTGATGAAGCTGAGGATTAATGGCTTTAGGAGGTTGACTGTTCGGGGGATCCTGCTGTGGCATTGGGTTCCCATATAAGTCACCTGTAGTGCCAAATTTAAGAAGTCCTGACAACAGTCCTCCTTGCTGGGGCTTTGATGTGTCCTCTGTGGTGGTCCCTTTAAAAAGACTTGGCAAAAACCCCTGAGGCTCAGGTTGTGGAGCAGCTTGCGATGTTTCAAGATTAAGCTGTGGGGGGCTGGGATGTTTCTGCATAGGCTGCTGAAGTGGAACTTGGGGCAATTGGCGATGCCGGGCATGTTGTTGACTAGGATTTTCTGGAGGTTTGGAGGCGCTGACATCCTCACCAGATGCAAATTTCATGAACCCAGAGAACATTCCTCCATCTGCTTTTGGAGGCTGTTGGGAAGAGACATTGTCAGAGGAAAGAAATTGACGCTTTATCCTACTGCCTGTAGATGTCTCTTCAAGAGATTTATCTGATGCAGTGTCTGGTGCTGACCCAAATACTGGATACACTTCAACAGATGGAGGATGCTGTGGGGAAACAGGGTTAACAGGTGCAATTAATGAGCTGAAGGATTTCTTGAAAGGATTGAAGAACCCAGAAGTTACTGGTTCTGGTAGGCCAATGGTTTGCCCATTTGTTGAATTTAGCTGTGAGGAGATTGTTGACTTAGGAAACTCATTCATAACATTTCCTGTTTTGGGGGGTATATTTCTTGATTTATTAAGTACTCTTTCTCCTACAGCACTCTGCTGTTCACATTGCTGGATATGTTTCTCATCCGAGTGTGGTAGAATTTGAGTCCCCTCTATTAAACTACTTCTATCCAGGGATTGATGTCCCTCAGTAGAGCTTACTACTTCGTCACCTGGAAAAAGTTTAACAAAACCTATTTTCCCAAAAATAGAAGTGACTGCTGGTGTGTGTGGTTTTTCTGAGTCCTGAACATGACTCTTACTAATACTAGGAGTATCCTTTCTTACAGCTGATGAGGCTTGGTTCTGGACTTCAATCTTGGCGTCAGCCTGGGAAGACAAATTGATGGACAATGTTCTGTTGGGGTGAGCTGTAGGGGATATGACAGCTACAGGAGCAGGAGCAGGGCCAGTGGTTTTTGGAATAAGAGAAAATAATTTTGATATACCAGACCGCGAAGAATGCGCAGGTGGTACGTCTTTAGTTTCCGCAGAACTGCGGCCGGGCTGCATTGGAGCGGAACTAACCTTATCACTGAAGGAACTGAATAATGAAGTCATAACATGTTTCACTCCAGAAATTCCTGGTTCATTGGGTGCCTCGGTCTGAATCTCCTCCTTGATATCCCAAGGGGTCCTGGGGTCCTCTCCAATAGATTCGGTTCTGATGCTGCTTTGAGAAGATAACCTTGACTTTGATGATTTGGGAAGGGACCCATACTTGCTTATTTCCTCCTCTTTTTCTGCTAAGTACTCTGACACTGTTTCAACAAGACACTGGAGCTCATCCATGGGATCTACAAACTCATCACTTGGTTCTTCCACTGGAGATAGCATAGCTTCAGGAGCCCATCCCCCCACCTTCCCCTTCCCGCTCTTCTTAACCGGATAACTCTGATGCTTGTCTGCATAACCTCCCAGACATGAAGCATACCTGCTTTGACCATAACCCCTCACATTCTCTGAATTAATGGCTTCTGCTAAGGAGACAATCTCCTCTAGCTCCTCCTCTGATCCCATAGAGTGCTGCAGCTCCTCCTCTGAATCATAGGCTAAACTTGTCCTCATCCTGGCAGCTTCCTCCTCCTGATAAGCCACATAGTTCTCCAATGTGTCCTCCAATCTGTTTTTTGCCCACATCCTTGTCTTGTAAAGAAGTCCATTCTTGTATGGCTTGAGGCAAGGTGTCATTTGCTCCTCCTCTTCCTCGAGCTCTGCCACTTGCCGGAGCACCAGCTCTCCTCTCTTCTGGCGGAGGAGGGCAAGGTCAGGGGGAAAAGGCTCGTCTGCAAGTTTCTCAGCCTCTGAAAAGGTCATCCCTCCTGGATACTGGGTCTTTTTCTTTTTTCGCCGATCAATAGTATCATAGCCCGCTGGGTAGGTGGCAGGTAGGTTGCCAGTCCTTTGTGTGCTTTGGCAGAATGAACTGCTTGAGGGTTCAGACAGAGCTCTCCCCATGCGGAGAACAACATCATCCTCTGCCCAACGACTCTGATCCTTGTCCAGGATCTCACTGGTCAGATTTGGTCCCTGCACTTTGTATTTGTTCTCCCAATCCTCCACACCCATGCCCGAATCTACAGGGATGATCCTGACCCTCCCTTTATGATATATGGATCTAGTTTAGGTTCATGGTTTAAAGTAGAGGTAATATGGAATGTGAGGGGAGAAAGAAAGAAGAAGCAAACAATAGAAACAAATCAAATAATGGAAAAGAGAAAAGTAATATGAAAAAAATACAATAGAAGACAATAAACATTACATAAATACATATGATAAAAATTGTGATAGGAATGTATGAATAAGGAATTTTTATTCTTGTGTTTAGGTAAATTGGATAGAGTCTTATAAAGATTGTTTGATCTGTGTGGGTTATGTGCATGATCCCTTAATTTTCAGGGATTATTAGTAACAACACAATAGCCCTCAAATCCAACCTGAAGCATTTCTTTCACAGACCACATGCAAACATGGTCAGTGGGTAGGATTTCCCTCTCACTGACCTTTCCCTCCCAAAACCAGGGTCCCAAAGACCATGTGTGACAAGAGCATTCTAAACTAAGCTTTGTTTCACTCAAACTACCAAACGCGTTTCATATACTGTAACTATGCAAGTCTGAAAAAAATAAAAAGAAACATCTGCTTTTCCTGGCTGCAATCCATTTCTTCTTTTCAGATATTATGGAATTATCCGGATCAGCTTTCTATCTGTCCACAAAGACTGAGATTTATCACAATCTTACTGAACCACATTTACAACATCTTTGTCAGTTGAGAGCAAATACCCACTAGTCGGGATACATGAATGAAAATGAAATGATTTGTGTTCCGACATGGAAAATACATTTGCTTAAGATAATATCGGTTTCTTCCTCACTCCATTAACTTAAAGAAAGTCAATAAAAAGTATGTACTTAATTCAAATATACAAAACATCAATAGCTAATGGGGTAACTTGCACTGTTGCGCACAGCATTACCAGATGGAAGAACCACTTCCTTGGGCAAACCTAATTGAAGCTGGTGACATTGTTTAGCATAGTTTCCTAGGCAATATCAAAACATGTTCCAGTACCAAATTAAAATAAACTGACAACATGTAAAGCTAATATTTTTTTTTGCCTTTTGCTTGTTTCTTGGAGTACAACAAACGGAGCTAACTGATTCTGCCATTCTGTCCCTGGAGGATAGAACCAAATAGCTAAACCTCAGGCACACAGCTTACTGGCTCTTCATCTTTTCAGACCTCACAGCCAAACAGAACAACGCGAGAAAAACAAATCTGATTCTGCACAACAACTATAGGCCAATACCATGGCTATAGGATGAGCCATATTCTTGGACTGAATTTGTAAATGTGCAATATGCTGAATGTGCTGTTGAAGGGAGTTGCTAGAGGGGACATTTAGAAGCTCTAACCTGCCCCCGAGGTGATCTCTGTGGTCCATGTAGAAGCTGTGTACAGAGTCTGTGCAGGAGTCCAGGTTGTTCTGGAGGCGAGGGCCCATGGGGTACTGGTGCATGGAGGAGTTGGGCTGGGCTGTGGTGTGGTAGCGCGGGGGCAAGCTGTTGCTGGTTTCACTGCGGTAGTCACTGTCCCTGTCTTCTGCTGCACTGTCATGGTCATCCAGGGCTGTAGGAGGCCACAACAGGTCATAAAAAAGACCTTCTCATCTAAAAAGTGCTAAAAAAAACCATTGCAGAATCTTTATTCTCTCAAATACGGTCACATTGTCACAAATCAAAAGTAAAGCTTTGTCTACCACACGATATCAAGAAGTGATATAAAATACAGAGGAGTTAAGGACTGGTCATGTACAAAAGGAGTCATGCATATTTGAATGCAAGCCAAACAGGAAATACGCCTCAGTGTAAACGCAACTGTAATGTTGTTGAACACAGGCTAAAAGGGAGGTTCCAAACAGGACGAGGTAAGGAACTCAAGTGCAATGTTGACTTAAAAGATTTGTAACATCTTAGTGACCGAGACACAGATTAGGTTCTAGACAGGTCTTTAGGTGCTAACCCTCCCAAATGGATTGCTTAAGGGGACAGTTGAGCTGGGCTTAAGCACTCTAAGGGAGATGGTTTGCTAGATAGATATAATAGCAAAGGACAAACTGATGTTTTGATATCTCTAAAATGAGAGGAGATGTTGTCAAGGTGACATCTTAAACACAGGCTGCCAAACACTGCCCCCTGTCTGCATGATGGTGCCCTTACATCTCCCTGACAACAGTTCAGGAAGTCATCAAATGCCTCTATGTAAGAAACAAATGCCTCTATCCTAATACAAAAAAGGCATTCTTGCACATTTGCATTTACATGGAGGTAGTAGTGGTAGAAAAAGTATGTAAAAGATAATGTTCCCATGGCTGTAGCAATTGTTGTTGGTGCTGGATAACGTGGACAAAGCATTAGGGATAGGCCAAGGTGAAGCTTTGGGATAGGATTAAATTCAAAAGAAAACAGTGTTTTACATACTCAGAGTGTCAGTCCATCCGAAATAGTTGCCTGGTGAAGGTTTTGGCAGAGAAATAAGATGAGAGGTTGTGAAATAAGGTGAGAGGTTGTGAATTAAGGTGAGAGGTTGTGAAGTAAGGTGAGAGGTTGTGAAATAAGGTGAGAGGTTGTGAAGTAAGGTGAGAGGTTGTGAAATAAGGTGAGAGGTTGTGAAATAAGGTGAGAGGTTGTGAAGTAACGTGAGAGGTTGTGAAATAAGGTGAGCGGTGGTGAAGTAACATGTGAGGTAGTGAAATAAGGTGAGAGGTGGTGAAGTTAGGTGAGAGGTAGTGAAATAAGGTGAGAGGTTGTGAAGTAACGTGAGAGGTAGTGAAATAAGGTGAGAGGTTGGGAAGTAAAATGAGAGGTAGTGAAGTAAAATGAGAGGTGGTGAAATAAGGTGAGAGGTAGTGAAGTAAGGTGAGGGGTGGTGAAGTAAGGTGAGAGGTAGTGAAGAGTATGAAAGGGCTTGACCATAATGTACATTGATGGTTCATCATGACAATAATGTACACTGATGGTTCATTATCACCATAATGTACACTGACGGTTCGTCATGACTGTAATGTACACTGTGGACAAACAGTTAGAAACAACACTAATAAAAATACATAGAAATGACATTGCTGCAGTGACGTCCGTCACAACTATGTATAGTGATTGTTTTGGAAAATGTAAAATTCAGCAAAAGGGATGTTAAACCTCAGGGTAGAAAATCTTTACACAAAAAGGAAAAAGACAGTTAAATAAATAACTTAAAAGACAAACTAATGATGGGTAAGAGAGTGAGTGCAAGTAGGAGAGAACAACAGTGAGAAAGAAAAAGAAAGCGAGAGAGAAAGAAAGATAGAGAAAAAGGGAGAGACAGAAAGCGCAAGAAAGAACGAGAGAATAAAAGCAAGAGAGAGACAGAAAAAGAGAGAGAAAGCCAAAGAGAGAGAGAGCTCCACCTAGTGGGATATCTTGGTTTAGAAGTCAATCCCACTCACAGCATTGAGAGGCAGCAAGCGGCAAGGGGTGTCCCGGGACCTCATCCTGCAGAGGGTACTGGAAAAAGTAATGGAGAGAACAGGAACTGTGAATGCTGACCCTTATCATTGAGGCCCACAACACATAACCATCTTCAATTTAAACACCACACAAATTTCTGCAGGCCAAATAATGCAACCACCGCCATAACTTCAACACCACAGCAAGCAATAGTTGAGGCCTAAAGTCTAACTACCGCCATAACTTCAAGTCAACTGCACGCAATAGTTAAGGCCTAATGTTTAGAATTCCTATTGTCACTTCAAGGCATAGCAAACAGTGATTCAAAAACACTAATGTCAATACTATTTCTGTGACATGCAGAAGCAGGGTGAAGAAGTTTCTTATGACCAGAGTACATCTCATATTGAACGTCAGACATTTTACTGTGTTAGTGAATGCAGAAAGCCAAGAGAAAACAAGAGAAAGGTTACAAAACATGCAACTACAATCAACTTGGAATTTTACAGTTTCCATATAAAGACATATATAAAATTATTAATAGAATATTTTATAAATACAGCGGATTACAGTATTCACCCCTCTTAGATGTTTTCCTGTTTTGATGGGACATGTTTTCCCAATTTTAATTAATACATCAGTGGTTTTTAAGAGATAAAAATGCATAAATAAAACATAGTTACTGTGAAAGTATTCACTGCGGTAGTTAAGGTATGCCTTATTCATGTTAGGAGGCAAATGTCGTAAATCAATAAATAAGACAGCATCTGTTTAGGCATGGTCAAGTTAATAATTATACTGAAGATGAATTCATTCCTGAGTAACAGGCTCCTTACCGTTTATACTGAGGATGAATTCATTCCTGAGTAACAGGCTCCTTACCGTTTATACTGAGGATGAATTCATTCCTGAGTAACAGGCTCCTTACCGTTTATACTGAGGATGAATTCATTCCTAAGTAACAGGCTCCTTACCGTTTATACTGAAGATGAATTCATTCCTAAGTAACAGGCTCCTTACTGTTTATACTGAAGATGAATACATTCCTGAGTAAGAGGCTCCTTACTGTTTATACCAAAGATGAATACATTCCTGAGTAACGGGCTCCTTACTGTTCATACTGAAGATTAATACATTCCTGAGTAACAGGCTCCTTACTGTTTAACTGTGGTGGTGGCTGCATCAAGGCATGGGTATGATTCACCTTGACATTTTGTTTTTGTACAATCTTTGGCAAGACTTTTGTCAATAATATTGGAAAAAATATTACACAATGTAGGTGCACAGAGACTTACTCAAGAAGAATTACAGACATTATTGCTGCCAAATGTGTAATTAGTCAGGGGAGTAAAAACTAAAAAACATTATATTAGACTTTATATTTTCACCGATACACTTGCTGAGGAGTTTTCAATTCTCGGCCAACAAGCATGACTGAGCTCACAGATAAAACCTTCCACAAACAGTAGCTAGAGCGTGACAAGACAAGGTAGCCCAGTCAAACATCCGTCCACCCCAGGAAGCACCCTATTTTGAATCCTTGGGCATTGCCAGCATGCTACAAAAGACTTACCAAACTGGCCTGAAAGATACAGTCAAGTGAAAGAATTAGGACACCCCATGAAATATTTAGTTATTTTTTAAGATCTTCTTTCAAACAGTATCTATAGATAAAGGTGATGTAATTGAACAAAACACAATTACATTTTCACCATGATTTAATTTATTTAACAAAAGATTTACAAATATGCCATTTACTACTAAGGAAAACGTTTGGACACCCAATGCCCTAATAGCTGGTATTTCCCCCTTTTTGCTGAAATAATCGCAATAAGCTGTTTCCAATAACTGTCCACCAGTCTCTGACATCAACTGGAAGAAAGTTTTTCCCACTCCTCCATGCAGAATGTTTTCTGATGTGTGATTTTTGAGGGGTTTCTTGCATGCACAGCCTGTTTCAAATCACCCCACAGCATCTCACTAGTATTAAGATCATGGCTTTGACTTGGCTATTGCAGAACTCTCCATTTCTTTCTTTTGAGCCATTCCTTGGAGAATTTCTGGAATGTTTTGGGTCATTACCGATGTTTTTTTTTAATTGCCCTTGAATATTTGTTGGACCTTACCTCATCATGGATCCCCATTGTGTTGATCTGACCCAGCTGGCAAGTCCAGTACTGTGCCTCATCATCTGGGATGTCTGGGGGACAGGGAGGTACAAGCAAACAGAGGGATGACTGGTGAAACGCATTACATCCAACCACATCCTGCTACCAGAGAAGCCACACTTAGTATATATTCACGGCCCATTGAATATATGAGCCACTTAGGACCAAGAGAGTTGTTTGGGTCCTCTAAATGTGCTGTTGGGGGACAGCAACTAGTGGTGACAGGGCTATATGACAAACCCTGAGCAGAACACAATAATGAAGTAACATCAGCAGTGCAGAGCTGACTTCCAAAATGGCCTTTACTTGATGAATAATCCAATTCGCAAACTAGTAAATAAAAATCTTTAATGCCAACAGACAAGTCTTTTATAGCAGACCCCCACTTTCTGTGCATGGACGGCCCATGCTCCTTCACAGAGACACTGGACACTA
The DNA here is from genome assembly GCA_016801125.1 of Novumbra hubbsi. Lineage (NCBI taxonomy): Eukaryota > Metazoa > Chordata > Actinopteri > Esociformes > Umbridae > Novumbra > Novumbra hubbsi. Next base: position 87,291 of record JACXGK010000289.1, read on the forward strand.
AAGAGAGAGTTGAACACAAAGACCAAGGCTTCAAAGGCAGATGAAACCAAACAGCTGGCCTGGTGAATGAATGGGATCACAGGTACCGAGAACCCAAACCAGCACAACCTCCCTCCCCTACTTTCAAAGGGTTGCCCTTCAACACCTGAAAGCTGCTCTGGCCCCCATCACAGACACACACTCAAAAACACACACGCACAAACACAGTTTTAGCTTTGAAGCTACCAATCGTTGTGTATTAGGAACCCAAACAACTAATAGTCAAGGGTAACCCTTTCAGGGCAGCCTGTACAGGGGGAACGCAAGGGACAAAAAAAAAACCAATTTTGGATGACAGTGATCAATACAAATATTAAATGATTCACGATTCTGTAGTGGACATCACTGCATGGGCTCAGAAACACTTGCAAAACCATTGTCTGTGAACACAGTTAGTCAACGCATCCCCAGTAATATTCTGTACATGTCATAGTTCAAGGTCTCCGGTTTATGACAATTTATAGGATTCAATTGACAGACACTAAATGTACCTTCCACAGTATGGCATCATCACTTTATTAGATAGCTGGCCAATTAGGTTGTGGTCTCAACGTGTTCTGGGCTAGAAGACTGAAGCACAAGACTGAGTCAAAATGTGCACTTCATGTTTCCAAAGGATAAAACTCATTCTTTACATTAGCAAACATTTATGATTGCTATGTTTGAAATAAATGTAAAAGAACAACATGCCTATAATCCTCTGGGTAGTTCAGAACAAATCTTAGTATTATTAAGCTAATTAGCTGTGGAACAGGTACGTAAATGCACTCATGACTCTCTTCTATGCTCACCAAATTGACATGTTCACAAGTGCCTTGTCAAGGCCTAACATTATAACAACTTAGTTATTTTCAGTTAGATGTGTTGGAAAATACGCTTTAAAATAACGCCCCCATACCAGATGTTCATTAATAATAAACTACATAATGTATTAGGATTCTTAATTGTGCCATGGTGGGTAGGCGGGCCTCTAGGAGAACTAAATTAATTTTTCCGATCATTTCCATCAGTAATTAAAAGGGTACTGAAATGATTTGATTATTTAACTGTTCACATTGCTGAGGTACTGTGTGCAGCCACTGAGACACCTGTTATACCTCAAACAATTTCAAATTGGTTTTGTTTTTCATTCCTCCCTTGAAATGCATTATATTACTGTATGTTTTCAGAGTATTTTCTTAGTTTGATAGAAAAATATAGCAAAAAGTACAGTTATGCTTAGGTTCAGTCTTGAGTCTCAAATCTAATTATGTCCCCATAATTCACCAGCTTTTCTCTTTAATTGGCACCATGTTTATGCGTATGCTTTTGATATTGATTTTCTAATGTTTGTCTATATCCATATAAATGTGAGGGGTTGAGGGTCAATGATGGAGAATTGATGTGGAAATTTAGTTTGTATTACATAACCGCTCCCTTTCTGCAGCTTCATCCAAGATGCTCACCACTCAACCTGCTGGCCTTTCAGTCAATCCATATCAGATGTGTTGACGTACATTAAAGCACAGGTCACTGGGAATGACTACCAGTTTACAATCATTACACTCACATCAGCCAAAGGAACAACAAAAACAGCCTTAGAACATTTCAGCATGATTCCACAATAAACTGCTTTTAAAGCAACTCAATATTTTTAAGAGAGAGCCTACTACATAAAATACACATTCTATGACAGCTTTGTGCCCAATAAAAAGGAAATAATTCTAGGTTTTACCAAAGGGCAACTCAAAGCGCATGTCTAGGAGGACGCGGTGGGGAGTTGGGTTCTTGGTACCGTAGATCTCATCAGCCTTCATCAAAACCTCAGCATCCAGGAAGGTCCACTCTCCTGAGCCCTCCTGTGGGAAGAGGATGACCAAAGGTCAAGGGTCATAGTCACACCAAATGAAAACCCTGATGCGTATAGTACTTTATTCGGGTAGTGTTTTATAATAATTAATAACTTTCCGTTGACTTTCAGGCTCCTATGACTTTTGCACAGTATTGTACATGGTCCGTTTTGATGTCGTTATTTCTCATTGCCCTGCTGGCAGTGTGTTCATCTCAGCTCTTGCTCTCTATGCTCCGTACCTCATTGGACTGGCGGATGCTTTTGAGGGGGATCCAGGCAGTCCCCAGCATGGTGTCCCAGATAAGGCCTTTGTTCCAGACCTCCACGGTGAGGCCCAGGTCAAGGCGGTTGATCTCGCTGTAGTGAGGGAATGAAAGAGATCAATCAATCAAAATACCCTGTTTGATTGACAGACAGTGATAAATACTTCCCCTAATATTCATTAGGACTAATGCGGTATAAAAGGTAGAACTGTTGCATTGACTAATAATTAGTGTGTTAGGGGGTATGAGAGCAGGGGGACATGTCTACCACAATGGAAGTAACAGGTAAATTCCCCCTCAGTAAGAACACTTATTGTGAACATGTATTTAATGTGCCCAGCCAGATATATCCAACTCAATCCTACAACCCTGCTAGCATGTCACCACCATGAAACTCAGCACATCCTTCCCAAACTATCTAACGACTCAATGACCACCATTTTATGTCAATAGCCTCATGGATTTCATCCCTCATTTGTCATTCAAAATGATACAAACGCAGCCGTGCTGATAATAAAAGAACAAGGTGAGGTCTCAAACTCATTTGCATTCTAGTATCTACATTGGCGGACAACTAAGACCGGCACTCGAAAAGGAAGATGAGAACAGAACATCGTCAACAGTACATCTGTTGACAATGATTACAGCCATGATTAACAGTGGCTGTAAGAGCGAGCCCAGGTGCGAACACAAAGATATTCTTAATCACTCACACTTAAGGGAATGCACCAAATTATGTAAACCAGTGCACTAATGAGGAGACTAACCACTGTCAAGGCTGTTAGCCACAGTGAACACAAAAAATGATTACGTGCAAACAGTCACACAGCCATTGGTTATACAAATATACTTAATAAAACCCTAAAGAACAAAATTACTGTTTTAGACATTTTTGAATCATAAATCACCCTTGACTTCACTTTGAGGTCTCATTCATGCCGCAGCCCAGAAACACACATTAAAGAACCCAGTGCACGGAACAACTCTTCTGTGAAAGCAGCATTTAGAAACCCATGAATGTTTTATTTGAGCTTTCCCTTGTCTGTGGAATGAGATGGGAATGAACAGACTTTTGCACCACAGGGATGCCTAACAGGCTTAAAAGAAACAGGAAAATGTTTACTATCGCATGTATTTTTATTTTGTGTTTTACCCTGCTTTCTCCAAAAGACTGAACTGGATTTTGCTACTGGATTAAGAACTAATTGATGGGTTGTCAAAGAAACCCAAAGTTTTTGTTAGGTTTTATTTAAGCACAGAAGGTCCTCTCCACATCACTTTCAGGAGCACCATGAAAGTTCCCTCAAACCATTCCCTAAATTGTAATAAAAATCACACCCACAGTACATGTACACATATGCCTACAGTACACGAGACAATTCCATGTAGGCTATTAAACACCACATAGGTTACACTATCACAGAGGTCACACAAAGCACCGCCTGCATTTTAGACGTACCCCTAAAAGAACAAAAGCCAGTATCTAATTACCGTGAGCAGCACAACAGAGGTGTTGTAAAAACAGTGGGATGCATGGCATACATATCCATCCATTGCTGTGTCACTCCACGTCTGTTTCCTTTCAACTAGTCTAGAGTGGAAATAGTCATTATCTCACAAGTAAAATGTTGTCTGGTCTGGACTCTTGTCTGCAAGGCCCTCTGGCTAACAGAAACAGATGCCAGGCTTTAAAAAAAACATAAGACCATTAGGCAATCTGCCCATCTCTTTTGAAGACCAAAATGTATCCATCAACTCAAGTATTCTGAGAGAAGAGAAACATACCTAGTATATGATCAATAACAATTATCTGAAAATGGTCTTTTCCAGGCAGGAAGTAGGCCTTTGGAGAGGACTAAGCCAAAATGACCTTCTGCAAGATACACTTTTGACCTCAAGCTCAACCACACACTGTTCTATTTGTTGGCATCGACCTTCTAGTTTGAATTTTATCACTATCATTTACATACAGGAGGAACAGGTGAGGCTTTTGTCAAGGGGCCTACGCTGTATGCAACAGTGCAGAGTGATGTGCTGAAATATAGTATTGTATTTCCCAATCACAAACAGACCCATAGGCGGAGCACTCACACACAGTGACACGCATGGGACACCTGTGGACACAGTACTTAGAACAATGAGCACTGTACACAAGCAAGTAGGCCTAAAGCCACAACACGATGGCCTAAATACAGAACACTGGATAAGGTGAAATGAGAGCAGCAGCATTGAGGAAGTAACAAGCTGTAAGTACAGGTTAACTACTGTTCCCAAAACCACACTGCTGAAGGGACTAAACATTCCTGGAAACACCCCACTTTGGCCGTCCGCCAAGAATTTCCAGTCTGGAAAATAAACATCTGAACTGGAGCTACAGAGCATTACCCTTTGACACAGGCTGGCTTCCCTTCGCTACCCTGTGGGTGAATGCATCTGCTGCAAAAGCCAATCGGCGTGTCAGCCTTAATCAAATGAAGGTATTTGCGATGGAGCCCAGAGGACACGCAGAGTAGAGTCTGTTGAGCCATACGCCCTCCATTCAGCTCCTCTCCGTGAGCCACACGCAAACCCAACCAACCCGATGTCACCTGATCCTCTATTGACACTGCATGAAAGCAGCCATACTTGACACGAAG
>JACXGK010000289.1:92159-117391 GCA_016801125.1 Novumbra hubbsi
TATAGGACAGGGACGTCTCTGGGCGCCGGCCACTTACAACAAGACCTACCAAGACTCCACACACAGCAGGCAACTGGGTTTATAGGACAGGGACGTCTCTGGGCGCCGGCCACTTACAACAAGACCTACCAAGACTCCACACACAGCAGGCGACTGGGTTTATAGGACAGGGACGTCTCTGGGCGCCGGCCACTTACAACAAGACCTACCAAGACTCCACACACAGCAGGCGACTGGGTTTATAGGACAGGGACGTCTCTGGGCGCCGGCCACTTACAACAAGACCTACCAAGACTCCACACACAGCAGGTGACTGGGTTTATAGGACAGGGACGTCTCTGGGCGCCGGCCACTTACAACATGAAGTCCTGCTCCCAGCACGGCCGGTCCCCTCGCACTGTGATGGTGGTGCTCTTCACATTCTGCACCTTCAGCGTCACATACGAATTGCACTTGTCTGCAAAACAGAAAGGAGACGTCACGCAGGGGAACACCAGACCTTTCTTCAGAACACCAGTGAGAACTTAATAGTCCAAAAAGCAGCTCAGGATCGTGGAAGGGCACAGAAGAGAAGGAAAACCTGGATCACTGTACGTCAGAGACAACGAGAAAAGGTCTCTGTATCATTTTGAACTGCAGGAGATTTTCAAAGCATTTGCCAGAACATACATTTCTCCAGACCAGATACTTTCCGTATGCCAGTAAAACATTTTTAAATATCACTTAATTGCAGACTGGGACATGATGGGATAAAACACGACTGGCAACATGAAAGAACAGATGCCAGACATGAGACCTGTACAGCAGAAGTAATGCTAGTTTGGCTAGCAGCTTCACCTCAGCTTCGTGCAACTCTGGGTCAGTTAGTAAGAGTAAAAGCAGTTAAGATGGTCCCCCTCCCCTCCCCCCCCCCCCCCCCCCCCCCCCCCCCCCCCCCCCCCCCCCCCCACTCCCTGCCTCCAGTCCAATGGGTTGACCCTGGCATTCTTGTTAGTCCCAGAAAGCCACTCAGGCAGCAGATATAGCACAGCCATCTTCGCTGCGGGTTGATCTGATTCCCTCCCTAACATAGCTCTGGGAGGGATTACCACTTCACCTTCGACACAGAGATATTGGCTAGTACAGTAGGACCTCATGACGCTAAGGCGGTAAGGACCTTGGTGACTTGCTTGTAGAGCAGGAATAGGCCACCGTCATCACCTATACCATCAAGTGAAGAACCAATTACAAAACACTGTTTTTTGAAGAGGAAGTACGGTGACACAGTCAGGCATTTTCATTAAGTCACCCATTGATTAACATTGGTAATATATGCAGCCATGTGGGAAAAGTCATGTTCGTAGGTGTCCACTACAGAGTACTTTCCTTGGTAGAGACTTTAGCGCAAGGTGTGATGCGATTGCACCTGCACAACGGGTTGGGACACCTGTGCTAATTCTAGACTATGGTCGCCATCCATTGTGGCTCCATGCTGACTAGTTTGACAAATAGCCCAAGAAGAAATGTCATACATTGTGTGGTTTGCAGGTTTGTGCCCCATGTAAGATGTTGCAGAGTCATGAGATATTAGCTTATGTCCCGTTAATGTAAACCAGTACAGCATGGTAACACATTCTCCAATGTGTTTATTTCATGTAAAGTGTTTCATGTGGAACTGTACATTCAAACATTACATTGTCTTTTAGTACTGTTCAGGGATAGTATGAAAATGTGCCTGTACCATGTGGGTTTAGCTGTACATAGGACAAGGCTTGTTAGTATGGTATTTTGTAAGGATATCAAATCTACCATTTCAGATTCATTGAAAGATTGCTGGCAGCCAACAGGGTTCTGGGTTCAATTCCCATAGGGAGTCAGTAGAAAACAATATGCATTTCCTATAGTAAGACAACCAGGATAAGGGTGTCCACAAAAGGACTTATCAGAATAAGAACATATTACTTGAAAAGCATAAACCCTTTTGGGAAAAATCCCCTAGAGAATTTCCCCGAATCAAACAAATGCAACATTATGAAACACTCCCACTTTCATGGGAAGAGGATGTGTGACCATGTGACGCCCGTTGACCCTCCCAGCAGTAGTACCTCCACCCCACCAGCCGTACTGCCGTGGAGGAAGGGGTGAGAGCATGGAGGAACGAGCTCATCCCGGGAGCAGTAGACCGTTTTCACTTCAGAAAAAAAAAAGCCAGCAGCTTTTCAAAACAGTGCCAGCCCAGAGGGATTAGAGGGCCCGGGTGACATAACCACCCCGTTTCATTTCCTGCGCAAGGGGCAAGGGTGGGGAGCCACGTGCCCCCCATACCCCCCTCCCCAAAGTGCTTCTGGGGCTACCTTAACCCTACAGGCAAGGGCAAAGGGGCGGGGCCAGGATTCAAAGCCCATACCAGAATATAATCAGATGAACTGACAGGGCATCTGAATCATGGCTATTCCCAAACACGCTAGGAGCAATCAGCCCAGAACATGTGGATATCAATGTAGTCAAATAAACCAGCAATTGAAATAACAAAAACAACACCACAAGAGCTAAAGCACAAATCTGTTTATCGAGAGCCCCTGTGACGTCAGCCATGGCGTGGCAAAACATATGTAACTAGATTGTTAGATTGTACTACAACATTTCAATTTCATCAATTTCTCTTTTCACTTTGATGTTATTGAATATTTAGTTCACTAGTGTCCGTTTTAATCACGCAATCCACAGTCGCTTACACAATCCACTTCAAAGTCAACCGGTGAAAAGATACATGGTCACCAGCTTTTCAGCTTTAGACTTGTCACCTCACTTCACATCCCAATGCCTCTTAACACAGGTTTCCAAGGAGACAGCAACAAACATTTATTTTGCCATGGAGAAAATCTCAACAATACTTCAGATCAGTCGGTAGAACGCATACAAAATGAGACTTGTGATCCATATCGAGACCACAATCCACTAAGTATAACCCACTGAGCAAAAAACAAAAAAAACATGTATTTGAAACATCTTTTCAACCAGCAAGACATCAGTTCAACACCTTTTGGAAAGTAGAATGAGTAAAAGAGTAGATACTCCAGCAGTAAACAACCGGTAGAGCTTAAGGACAACAGCTGTGACAATAACACAGCAATCACATTACAATAGTGTTCTGACGACTCCCTTTAACTAATGAAATCCCCCACGCCTGGTCTTGGACCACACATGCTTTGTCCCATGAACATGAAATAAAAAACGATGAGGAGGAGGTGGCCTGAATGACAGAGCCACTTAGTGATTGTGCTCTGTCCCTGAAAGAGCTCTTTCACCTTGCACAGAACGGATATCGCCTAACCGTAAAGGAAACACCCACCCTCTGGCATAACACAACTGAAGCTCACATTCACACTGGTGAAAATATGGACCCACCGTCAAAAGGCTTTAAGCAGGCAACGATTGCAGAGTGCATACGGTCAGAATATGGAGACTAGTTACTGATCAGACAAGATTACGTCACAACCTGTCCAGGTTACTAAGCCGTTTTGTGGAAGCTCACACTTCGCCCCAACTCACCTCACATGCCTTAGTGAAATGTCTTTATTCATTATTAACGCATACTGAGTTTTTCAATAAATTGAGTGGAACAACCAGAGGGGTTGGAAGGCTGACATTTACAATTTGGATGTCATACATTTTTTATGGTTTAGGAGGAATCTCTGTCACAGAGAGTAGCAACGGGGTAGTTTTGTTATGGAGTTTTCATTGTATATAGTAAGTAAAAATGTGCAAGTAATCATCAGCTGTGTTGTATCTTCATCTATGACTGATACTGAAAAATCACATAGCCTTTTATCATGTCCCACTTCTGAGCTCCAGAACCTAGCTAAAACTGCAGTATGACAGGAATATTTGAAGAGGGTTTTTGATTAGACAAGTGACCTCAACTTACATATTTTACATAAGTACACACATTTTTCAATCAGGCATTATACAAGTCAACTGACTAGGTAGCATGTAAACCCTACTGGCAATTTACCGGTCCAAAATCAGGTCATGGTTACAGAGTCAATTTAACAGAATAAACTAAAAAAAAAAACTTAACTCTGCTCTGCTGATGTTTAAACTGTGTCCGGCTAATGCCACAAGTGAAGATAGGGCCAGAAGGATATAACTCTCTTATCGGCTAAGACCTAGGCCATATACCGGGAGGAAAAAAAAACTAAAATGTCAAAAAACTTTATTGGTGGTTCATCTGGGGAAACAGGAAGTAAGGGGAATAGAGGAGTGAGAGTTATCCATACAGGACGATCCCAAGGTAAGATAAGCAGTGACTCAGCACAGCTAGAGACTCGGTCATGGGACTAATAAAAAAGGTGTGAGGGAAAACAGTAGAGGGATTTACCAAGGTGTAGGGTGTGGGGATTTGAATTTAGCCAGCACAGACCTGAGCAGCTGCCCTGCAGCACATGGGCTAGAGCCAGGCATGAAGAAGGGACTCAAATCTCCATGAGATTACACAAAGCTAAAATCAACCAACCACTGCCCGGACAAAACCGACAGTTTGACCTGTAAAACACACATGATTTTGAAAGGCATGCTATGGTCATTTGTTTGCTAGGACAGCATAGACTTCCAGTCATTGTGCTTCGGCATTAACTAACTAACAAATAACATTTCCTTGATATTGGATGAAGGGCCATAATGATGTTCATGAGTTACATTACAAAAAAGTACCTTTTTAAGGAGTACATACACCGGGCTATTTTGGGTTTATGTTAAGCCAACACAACATTCAAAGGCTTGTTAATTATTTATATAGCTGCTGCTGAAGTGGTATCTTGTTTTGTCGTAGCCAGGATGAAGCTGGGATTTACCAGCCGTGAAGTCGTAAATACCAATTGATGAAAGGAATTATGTTTTACAGGAGTGCTGTTTGAAGGGACTCTGATAGATGAAAACATCATTACTAGTCGTGTTAAGGCACACTTACGATGCAATGTATTATACATACGTCCTACATTTACACACACACGGCGTGCTAACTACAAAGAATTCAAGAACTTACCCAGAGATCTTAGGAGCTTGGCTTTCTTAACTGAAAAAGAAAAAAAGAAAAACCATTACAAACAGAGACACGACAAGCTTCACAGGAACAACAGCTGTAGGCTACAATTGTGTACAGTGACGGAGAGCATGGGCACCACCCATCTCTACAACAGCCACTGACAGATCCATTGAGTTGAGTATAACCTAGCAGAGCAGACATCAGTTTTCATATATCAGTAGACAGTTGTCACAAAGTGCTTGACCTGTGTTAGTGTTCAGACTGGAGCACATGTGCATGGAGCATGTTGAGCCCGCCAGGTCCTGTCTGAGACGGCATCATTGTCAACAGCATCACAACATCTGCTGGGTCAAACACTCAACCTCTTCCTGGCCTCAGAAGATAACAGCCCCTCACATTTTGCACACCAATACTCAGGAATAAAAGGCACACACGATAGAATCTATCTATGTAAATCATTAGCCGTTCTCCAAGACGTCAGAACAACACCAATTAATTTCCTCTAAGGGAGAAACGCTCGGCAAAAACACTTTTTTAACTAGAGGAGTAAAATTAAATATACAAAATTTAATGACATTGAAGGAATTGAAAAACGTGGTTATCTGTTTCTTTTTCCCATAGATGTTCAGTTGTTTCTTATATGATGACCACTAGTCTGGGGCAACCACACTTTCATACTGCCCTCTGCTGTAATCTTTCACTGCCAAATCCCTTATTGTGTAACCCACCTTCTCTGGCACCAGATTTATAATCCCAACCCAGAATATTCCAGGAATAAAGATCAACTAAAATACGCATACTTTTAGCATATAGATAACTTCTGCCTTTCTTTTCACTGTAAGGTGTTTAAATATTGTTTTGAAGGACATATTATTCTATGGGCATCACCAGAACACAACTGGTGGAGTTGATATTGCGACGTGACTAGAAGACGTTTCCTTTATTATTATAATGTGGCCTAAAACAATACATCATCTATTAAAACATACAGTTTGGGAAACTAGAGCAGAGTAACAACTTCTGGTACATTGATGTATTTCAGAGATTTCCTGTCAAATAAAGGATTTTGAGGGGATTAATGGTGATCGCTGCTCCGGCCTTAGGTTCTGGCACATGAACGGTGGGGCAGGGATGACAGATGGGCAGGATTTGGCGGCATTGAGTGACAGGAGCTGATATTACATGATTTTAATATCTGCACAAAGCTTCCTCTCCCCCTTTCGTCCGTCCCAAACGAGCGTCGCTCTATTTACTGAGTGATCTTAGTTTGCCATGTTGCGGTTGACGAGATTAACCCAGAGCTTGTGTGTCTTGCCCGGGAGACAGTTTGACGTCATTACGTTTTGTCATAAACAGCTGTGTGTGTTTGTGGTAAAAACGTCCTGTTTTATTTGTTCATCTGTCTGGCTCTTCTGAATCCACTGGTATAAGGCATGTTTTGTACTCTATAGATTTCGGAATGCAGTGTTTGATCAGAGTGAAAGTTTGCGAGATTACAAAAGTAAATAAAACATCTGAAGTACCCAAATGGTTTAAGCTAGAGAACACAATCATCTTTGTCTTCCTTAAGGCTATGACGGATACAAACCCTTTCAGGGATGCCACGGATGATGTCACGGATGCCTGAAGTTGTTTAATGACAAAAACAACAGAAAGGACCTAAGAAAATTAGCTTCAAATAAATCAATATATCAGTTAAATGTAATAATAACAATAGAATCATCATTGTTTTGCCGTGCAACGCACAAAAGCTTTGGGACCAATCTAAAGGTGAGCAATGTAATGTTGCTATAAAAAAGGGTAACTATGCTTAAGGAAGAGGATAAAACATTGTGCAACAGGCAGGCCACAAACAGCCACAGTAATAATAATAATAATATGGTGGAGGGCAGAACAGCATCCTGTCTAGAGTCAATTGCACTGGATGGTGAAGGAGGTGTATTGGTGTGGGGAAGGTTTTCCTGGCATACGTTAGATCCCTTGATGACAACTGAACAATGCTTCAAGCCACAGTATCTGAATATTAACACTAACCACAAATATAGACCATCTCTCAAAGCAATTTCATTTCCAGACATGAACCCAACGGTGTGAGAAAGAAATATGCTGCCAGCGTATCTGAAGCTACTGCGTTATGTCACTGCAGCATCACTGACCACAATCCAGACAGACAGTTTGACACCTTGTAGAGTCAATGCTCTGAAACATTCAGGCTGTCCGACCTGTTGGTGGATAGGTAACCAAACATCTAATCTAGAAGTAATAACCAGTCTATATTAGTTACATTTTCTATGTAGATGGGTTGTTTTTGTCCACATGTCATCTTCCATTCTCTACGGACCCCCTCCCATCCTTCCCCTAACACTAAGAGTTTCTCAGTTGGAAAAAGGTTAGTGCCCTCAACTCCCCCTTCCACCTCTCCGATAAGTGGTTGCCAAGGGTTGTAGTCTTTATACATATCACTTTACCTCAACCGTTGCCTTTTTTAAACAGGAGGAGAGGAAGAAGAGAACAAGTGGACACAAGTAAATTGAACAAAGATTTTTCCACCCGCTCCGTGGAAAGAGGAAAAGAGCAATGGAAACGGAGAGGGGGGTGTGACTCCTCAGTGTTTCCACACAGGCTCTTCTAGGCCACCAGGCTGTGACTCCGGCCTATGAGTTGGCACAGCAGCACGAAGTCACCATCAAGCACACGTCATTGTGAGCAAACACAGCAGAGGTCCATAAAGCAAGAGGCCAATATGATGGAAACTGATGCTTATCGCACCTCTGCCCAGCCCTGCATCTTTTTGGACATGGCTAGAGGAAGCCATGGGTGTTTGCCAAGGGACAGTTGCTCTACCGCAGGGTCACAGGAATGTGAGTATTTCATATTGGCTATGATTAGAAAGCCAGGATAAGTAACTGTATCCAGAAGATAGAGGCAATGAAACGATTCACCAGAAAAAAGGACTGTGCTTGTGACCATTACTCAGCTCTAAATATTAGCACTGGCAACCTTTTAATTTGCATCAGAAGAGACATGTCACATGAACACATATGAGATGGACACAACACCCCGAGAGACGGGAAGCAGGAAGAGAAAAGCAGGAAGTGGGGTCAGAGGCTTTTGTTGCGTCTGGTATTTACACACCACACTGGAGCTGATGAGGAGGAGCCTATGGGAAGGCAGGAGGGAGATAAACAGATGGCCAGAGGATTACTTTTGCAATCTCCCAGCTCTCTATGCACTTACAATAGCACTGCTCTACCTCTAACTACTCACAATCTCTGCCGTATTCTCCCTCTCCATCAATATCATCTCATGTCATTCACATCTTCCTCCATCTTATATCTTTTTGTCCATAAACTGACGCTATAAAACGGATTATTGATGCAACAGAATCTGGGCCATAGTCAACATGGCCCCTTTCGTCGTCACATTGTGACTCTCACAAACACTGTTTATATGGCACTTAGACATGTCTCAGTGGTCTTTTTACTGGGGCCAGATTAAATCCCAGGCCATGTCAATGGCACATTTAGCATTTGAAAAGGCTTGGTGGGAGTACTAAGCACACATTTTTAAGTAAAAACCCACAAGAACCAGGATGCCTATCCAGTATCCACGCTTACAATCTGGCCCACACGAGGAGAAGTCCATGTGAGCCATGTGGCCTGTCCACATCTCCCAGCCCTCACCCAATCACAGCAGGGTTCCCAGTGACTGTGCCTCTATTACAAGTGGCCACTTGGAGGGGAGACCACTTATCTGTTGTGTAAAGACATCACCATGGAGATGGACCATCCTAGGGCAGTAAAAATACAAAACCCTATGATGCTGCTATACAGGGTTGAGTCACAGGGGCCAATCGCATGACCCCAATCCTAAATGCTCTATTATGTTTGGGCTTGTAGTCTAATCTACAGTAGCACCAGTTTCAATGCTCCAAATAATAATCAATAAATGGATGTCATTATTTTGCTGAACAAAACCTCTAGTACATTAGGAGAAGTTAATGTCCTAAATTTAGTTAGTTGGAAAGGTTTTGCCTTCCAGATGTCGCCGCACTCTTTGATGGTAGCAAGCTGACTACCTGTCCTGTGCTGTTAAGTGACAAGTGGCTAGGAAGCACAATGGCCGATCATAATTGACTAGCGATGCCCAGGTCGCTCTGATGCATAATCAGCAGGGATTGCATGTATATGTTCCGCTAAAGCAGTAATTATTCTACACAGCTCCTATCTAAACCAATCAAAGTTGTTCATAATTTACAAGTTGTGAAATCAAACGAGAGCACAGGAGAGCACATTGGAGTTAAGTAAAGACAGTAGTAGTAGTAATAATGCAGAAGAGTTAGTTGATCAAAGTATAATACAGTACAGCAGAATAGTTCAAGTACAGTAGTATAGAATATACTGTTTCCCTCTTGTACCACTCTACTGTACAATACCCAAACTCTAAACTGTATACTGTGCTCTCCTGTACTATGAATACTGTGTTTTAATTTGTGTCACATTTACGTTCTATACATGTATTATGTTGGTAGTTCATAGCAAGAGTGTTCAAATATATACATATATATATATATATATATATATAAAGAATTACCATGCAAACTAAGTATTTATTACAAAATCTAGGAGTCACAGCTAATCAAAAAACATTACTTTCATAAATTAGATGCTTTTGATGACTCTCATATGGCTTATCATTATGTCCTTGGTATACAAATTTAGCATTGTTTAATGCAATTTGTTATTTTGCCTAGTTTGTAAAAGGTATTAAATAATTATAAAATGTTGGTTATATAGTAACTTAGTTCCAGGTGCAGTTACATTAATATTTTATCATTAAAGAGATACATGTTATGCAGATCTGCATAACCCCTCCTAATATATGTTAATGGATTTTAGAGAGGTTATGACTATTGCCAATTAGTACTAAGAGGATTTTCACATGACAGGTCAAATTGATATTTGCTTGTTAGCTGTGCATTAAAGGACTAAAATCCAAATTGTAAACAAAATTAACACCTGTTCAGGGGAAAACGAAAAACGAATTTCCAAATACATTTCTAGTGTGGTGTCAGATTAGTTCAGAGGGATGTCAGATGTGGTAGGCTATTCCAAGTTAGTCTCGCGTTTTTGTTGGAAACAGCTGGCTGCTGATTTATGGCTTTGGTTTCCTTGACAAAAACGTCAACCAAATTAGAATTATTATTTTGAAATACAATAAAAACTATAACAAGCACCAAAATCTGCATCATGTGAAACAGCTCTTTACTACATGTTCCACATTAGTAATACAATTGCCATGTCAAAATGACAAATGTTGAGTTATAGCTGATAAGACATAACACTGGAAACAGCTGTCAGTAGCAGTCTTTATCTACATCTGAACATGCAGTCTGAACTGGCAAGTCTCCTATAAATCAACATTTTGTAATGTCAAAATATATGTCTTATATGATTAATATTTACTCTGTATTAGACCAACAGAAAGAACATGCTTTAACAAGAAAAAACAATCACGAAGGCAAAGTTAAAATCCATCCAGATTGATCCATCCCGCTGTCAAACTAGCTTTAGAGGATGTAAACAATGTACCTCATTTGAAACAAGTGCTTTACTTTCGTAAAAATGTATACAATATCAATGTATTCAACAAAAAATAACTCACCTCTTACACAGAGTAAAGACATGGTAAAATCTGTTCTCTGAAAGTTCTATGTTAAAACAAATCACCAATATTCGCTGAAAAAATAGAATCACTTTCAAAGTTGTGTCATCATTTCCAGAGTTACAGGTCTCTTTGAGATGCTGGAAAGCGTATAATAAATGTTCGGCAGAGAGCAAAAGCCCCCTGCCACAGGCACGCCATGACAAAATTCATTAAACTAACCTGAAGACCGAGATAAGAAGGCGGCGCTACATTACTTTGTAATGACATCAAGCCCATCCATTGAGGAAGCCAACTGTCGGATAAGGGAGGACCAAACATTAGGTTCTGACCAATCAAGAAGAAAGAGTAAAACCCGCAGGTTGAGGGAACAGGTGGTCTTCGGTGTTGTCAGTTCCAGGCCGCTTTTGTAGTTCCCGAAAATACATACTATTTTACTATTTCTGTGTAGCTTTTTGTAATAACCGTATATAGCCTAACATTCGTACGCAACATAAGATTGCAGAACCCCCCTCCCCCCAAGATACGACTAGTGCTTATTTGTAGTAGCCTATTGTAGATTACACTTTCTCATCAACCTTTCAAACCTTACCAGATTCTGACATTTGTAACAATTATGACTTCCGTCGAGCAATTAAATTACAGCTATTGCTCTAAGAAATGAAATAGAAATAACAGGTTTTTCATAGAAAAACTGATTACATTTCTAATTAAATCAAAGGATGAAATATCAATATTTAATGCATATTGTAGTAGGGATACTGAATGTTGGCAATCGTTTATGCTGTTTTGATTTTGTTTTCGTCGAGTCAGTAAAGGCTGTCAAGTAATGATTATGACAAGAATTAAAAACCCGCTGCTTTGAATTCTGATGACTGCTGTTTAGCTTGTAGTCGCGGTATATGAAACGCTATTCCAGATATGATATGATATCACATAACTTTTTACCGCGCTAATTGGTTGATAATCAATAAGCCATCTCCGTAAGCGCTGTGCCAGAAACTACACGATCCGTCGTGCATGAGACGTTCTGCAATTATGAGCACGTCACACCGACCGCGGCCACGCTCAGTGGAAACGCTGCTCCATTCATATCCAGTGGACATGTAACGTCGACAAGCAACCTGTGCAAGGCTTAGTTGTGCGATTCATGCTTGGGGGAGCAGTGAACCATTTCAACAGCATCATGATAACGCACATTTACAGCTGTGAACGCTTGGCGAAAAACTGCCTCATATGGATCCAAACAGATGCACTACCCATGATGCCATTGGGAGGGGTTAATAGTGGCCTTATAATGGTGTTCCAATACATTAGTCAGGAGACATCTGTCTTTTGTCAACTATAGTCTATAATGAATTAACATACATGTTCCGTTTCTAAATGCAATTTTTCAGAATTCTTTCAATATAGGTGGTCTTAGTTTAATTATGAATGAAGTAATGAAACATATATAGTGGATTATACTTTTAAAAACTATTAAATAAATAACTGAAGGTCCCTTCTTCTGAACAAGATATGTTGAAGACTCATGTGAAACAGGCATTGTTTTATAAGAGTATATATTGTATTGGAGGAATTAAATATACCAAAACTTTCAAATTAACTTGTTTTTATAAAATGTATATAGAATCTCTATAGCCCCTAAAACACAAACATTTATAAAAGCGCCATATTTTGAGACTGTTGTTGTCCACATTTGATGATTTTCCTATCATTTATCCTATTTTAATAAATAAACATAACAAATCCTCAATAAAGGATTTACATCTCATAAGCCTTTTTCATAGTTAGTGTGAAACAACCCACATGATCTGTATTCTATATCAAATCAGTTTTTTCCATTAGTACACAGATTGATATTTCAAGAGACTTAAAACCACATATATGTGTTGTTTGATATCAGAATAAGATCTGATTCCTGGCCATTGACCCTTAAGAGTTATTTGTGATATCTTGTCGACCTCATGACTTCCATAGATGTTCAGCTAGCAGTAGCTAGTTTGCAGAGCCTGTTAAAAAGAAAACTAAACAATGGATTGCAGTTGTATTGGCCTATAAACTACTGTCAGGGTTTTCAGCTATGTTAAGACTAGTAGACCACATATTCACACATTCATTTATAACTCAACAGCACCTCCTTTAGGTATATACAAAATGAAGAATCCTTAATAGTACCAGAGTAAAAACGTAACTGAGATAGCGGGAAACCAAAAACACAATGAAATCCCTGCTGTGACACAAATAATTGAAATGAATAACCAAGCCACGATTAGATGTACTAATGAATTCACTCGTCTATCAACCTGGTGTTGATGTAAAATAAAGCATTCCAATATTCCATAACGTATTTCAAGTTAATTTGGCAACTGCTAGTCGTGTCCAGATTGCCATCGAGTAAGATTTACAAATTAAGAAATAGTTATTTTCAAAAACCTTTAATCATGAAGCAGATCGTCAACGAAGGAATATCATGGGAGAGCCAGAGTCACTGAAAGGTGTTGGCCTATAAATAGACATCACCCCCCTGAGCATTTATCTAATGGTGTGTTTGTATACAAGTATATGGCTGATGTTTGTTCTCAAATGTATGTTTTGACCAACAATATGAGAATTGGACAAGCCGCCATAATTTGGGTAAGACTTCTTTTACATGGGAGATGTTCACTGACTGTTACTTTTAACTTCATTTAGCAGACAGTTGAAACCCACCTTGCCCAACCTTTCACGCCAAAAACAAAAACTAAAGACATGTTCTACTGAAAACATTATTTCCCAAAATGTAAAGTACTACAGGGAGACCGCATCCCTGCCTTGCTTCATATCCAATATTCTTCCTTTCACTGTTTACTTGTAGCCCGAGAAGGCTCTTAACATCAAGGCAAAGGCCCTCAATTAAAAGAAGGTAAACACTTTGGCCTAATCCCAATACACCCCCTAGACACAAAACTCTTAAGGAGATATGAGAATAAGACCGATATAAGTAACATGGTAACACTTTAACCAAGCCTAGAGGGCAAGATGGAGCCATTATGGTATTGCTTACAATATTACCTGTCAAATGGATCAAGTGTAGTGCTAAGGGGCAGATTTGGGATTTGAACCAAGAAATGCAAATAATGAAGGCCAAAACTTTGGACTTAGAAGACAGGAGAATCATTGCAGTACATCACATCAACGGGTCCTATCTTATTGTATCAAGAGCATGAAGGACACGGTTTAGAATGTTCTAAACAAGGTTATTCATATACCATTGGTCCCCATCAACAGTGCAGTTGTTTGACCTTTGGCTTGAAGAGATCATCAATACATTAGCTCCTGGATCAGTAATTTGTTTGCGTGTACAAGGTACAATAACACATACAACATCTACATAAATCCTCCCAAATAAAATGGATGTTTCCAGGTGATAACTTCACCCAAAGTCTTTCTGCATCCCCCAAAATACAGCAAGAGTGTGATAAGTGTGTCCTAACAGCCAGAGAGTGGGGCACTGAGCAGGCAACAACGCCCAGTGCCAGATGGTCACCTGGCCTCAAGTTCTGTGTTTAACTCGGCTAAAACACAACGGTGCTGACATCCATCACTGCTGGGTTGGTTGAGCAAACTCGTCACTCTTCTGAACCGCCCAATCGGGGCTCACTGATGACACAGACTCCGCCTTCTTTGAGCTCTGTTTTGCCAGGCTGCCGTAAATAGTCATGGCCTACAGGATAGGGGAAAGCCGGTTATCGTACAGGGAGAGATGAGGAGAGACAGGGGGGTGTGCAAAGGGAAGATGGCTGAGCATTGACACTTGATTATGTAGTTATCAGAACGGAGGCAGACCTGTGTGACCATGCCACTGATGTCGCCAGAGTTGGAGGGCAGCAGGATGGTGTTGGACTCTTTGGCCAGATTGGCGAAGGCGGAGACGTACTGCTCTGCCACACTGAGAGAGGCGGCTGCATTTCCATTCTGTCCAAAAGAATCAATCACAGTTAGGTCCCCGTGCCTCCCAGATGAAACACATGAACGACCAGGGATCAATGGGGTTATTTGACTTGCTCACTAACGGTACAGCATGTTTTTCACTTTAATGGCTCAGGGGATTTATTTGGCAACATTTCAGTCAGATACCACATTCTCCCATTTTTTGCTGATTTTATGTAAACATAAAAGGTTAGATTTATTTTAGGAGGGGTCAAATTAAATAAGTGAAAACACAAGTGAACCAACAGTTTGTAACTCAAATAGATTGTCGGCCCACTTCACGAGGGAATAAGATGAATTTAAAGCAGAGATCTATGGCAAATCAACACATCCCCAAACCACACGTATACACACCATGATGCCAGGCACAGTTCTACACACACACACATCCCATGATGCCAGCCACATTTGTATACACACACACACACCATGATGCCTGCCACATTTGTATACACACACACAATCATGCTAGCCACAGTTTTCCATACACCAGTTGCTTTACCTGTTCAGCCAGAGCTTCTGACAGCAGACGGATGGCCTTAGCCTTGGCCTCTGCTTTGGCTAAGACAGCATTTGCCTCACCTAGGAGAAAAAGAAAGTAAGGCATTCATTAGAAATGTCAAAACACTGGCATTATTGTGAAAGTTTGACCAAAAGAATGGTCAAACTTTCACATCATCATTTGGAGAACAACGTTTTTAAGTCCTGTAAATGTGCATAAACCCACCAGCCGCTTTGTTAATCTGTTCCGTTTTCTCTCCTTCGGATGCCAGGATCTGAGCTTGCTTGCGACCCTCAGCAACGTTGATGGCTGCTTCCTTGTGCCCTTCGGACTCTAGTACAGTGGCTCTCTTTTTCCGCTCCGCTTCCACCTACACAATGAAAGGCAGTCAGGAATGAATTACCATTGCAAACCAAGAGTCTGAATCATGTGCAATTCATCACGTTTGTCTTTCATTCCGGGGGAGCAGGACTGGTACGACAAACATCTGTCAAGTATACCGCTGCAACAGAACAAACAACAATCTAAACAATAACATTTTCTTTCCTGGTGTGGCACAGGAGAGGTGCACAAGATATTTTTTACTAGTTTCCACTAGATACATGCCCCGATTTGGAGGGTATTCGTACCCATAGGAGAGTTCTGATAGAAAGTGCATCCTTTGCATCACCCAGAGCTGTCACTAGTAAATGCCATTAGACTGATTTCCTTTATCCTTGAATGAAGAAGGCTCATGTACATCTACCAACAAGACAAGCCCACCTGCATCTGCATTGATTCTTTGACACGAGGTGGAACGTGTATATCCTTGATTTCGTATCGAAGGCATCGTATTCCCCAGTCATCTGACGCCTGATTGATGGAGTGGACTATGTTGGTGTTCAGGGTCTCTCTTTCCTACGGAAACGGTTAAAACAAAAAGGAAAGGTCAACGTGTCCATTGTTTTTAAATCCCACTTAAACTATTTGGGGAGATGGAAGTCTTACCCTGAATACTTTGTCCAGAGTCAGTTTTCCGAGCTCTGATCGCATGGTGGTCTGGGCCAGCTGGGTGACCGCATACTCAGGGTCCTCAACGCCATAGCTGGCCTTATAGGAAGTACATGGTGTTATCAATATCTATAAGCAAAGCAACCACTTTCCATAGAAAACCACCTCTCAACAACAATGTTTTAATCAACTTACCTTAAAAGGATCCAATATCCTAAGATAAAGGACTCCATCAATCTGCAATGTGACATTATCTGTGGATGTAATCGTAAATCTGTTAATTCAGATACCAGGAATGAGCAACTGAAAAGGATGCGCAATGCTTAAGGGTGTAAATTAGATACAGTAAAGTAACTTGCCTAAAGAGACTGCAGACTGCTCTGGGACGTCAATAACAATCTCTTTAAGACTTTGTACATAACGAATTTTATCCAGGATTGGAATTAGAAAATTCAAGCCCTACAGAACATACAGAAGAGGGAGAGACAAATTAGCTAAATATTTTTGTGCATTCAGCAGTATTAATAGGATGATCACTCGCCAATTGGAGAGTAATAGATAAATTACCGGTTCAAGGATGCGATGGAAGCGACCCATCCTTTCCACAACCCAGGATTCTTGTTGTGGAACAAACAAAACCACAGTGTTTATGGGAAGACTGGATGCCCATCGGTGCTGGGCTTGTGTCGCCCACAATGCTGGCACTGTGGGCACTGACCTCTGGGAATGCTGAAGGGATGCAGAACAACAACAACCATTACCGGAAGGAACATTACACAGTGTTGCATCAGAAAGCAAGAATTGCAATGTAAAAAAACTGAGCATGATATTTCAATGAATTACACATCTAAATTGATTGCTTGTTCATCAACAGGTACTTTGTACAACCTACAGTGCGCCAGACACCAAACAAAAGATGCCAAATAAGTATAAATAAATAATTTCTCTACAAGCCAGAGTGTTGATTACAACGTAAATTATATTGCAATTTCCTGATTGCCCCTCCACATAAAAAACGAGAAATTAACTTTAACTATTTCAGAGTTGGACATTTGACTCTTTGATTAGTGAATCAGCTCTGCCTGCTCAGAGCTACAAGAACATTGTGAAATGTCTGGAGGTCCCAGAGGTGAGGAGATGGTCGAAAACGTAGCAAGCACAGTATTTAGATAGCTAGCTAACTGACCACATTTCAGCTTGTTTAAAATAGCATACCTCTTACCTTTAAAAGGACACCACTGGTCCGGCAGAATGTTCGCAGCATTTTCTTATTCTAATATTGACACCAATGAGTAGCTATGTGTTTAAACTGAGTGGGAAAACGTATGAATTAAGCTTTCATGCGTGACCCTTACCGAGACAGGAAACAGAAAATTACATCAACTTGGAGCACTGATTAAAAGTGTCCCCCTATTGTGAAAACGAAACGTTCCAGGTGAAACGGTAATAACGAACTTAATGCCATAAACATAAGTTGATATTATTCTAACGTTAGCAAAGAATATTGCTAAATGCTTTTAACATATTAACATGTTTTAATCATAATTATATGGCCTTGAAAACAACCTGAGTCTGATATTCCAGTATTTTCTATATGCACAAATTTTCAGTGCGCAAGTCAGAATCGGTCAGCATAGACCGGCATAGACAGGAAGTGGGGTGACAGCGAGAGAGGACCGTGTGGGAACATCCCATAGAGATGGTTAGACCTGCTGGCTCCATGGCGATCCTAGAATGCCAGGAAGGGAGGAGTGGAGGAAGATGGGTTCATTTGGGTGTTGTTGATGAGTGTTGATGGTTTTAAGGAAACCATTACCTTCAGAACACACCTTTGTTCATATAATATACATATATATATATATACATTTTCTATTTAACAAATTCCTACCATCATTTTGAAATGAATATACAGAATACAGTAAACCATTTAATTTACATGTATTTGATGTTTTATGTCTAGAAATCAGGTTTAAACAAATACATCTCATATAATAAGTCATGCCTAGGCAATATTTTGTCTGACATTGGCAAGCTGGAAAGTGGCTGGTGTGGGATTCAGGGTAAAATAAAGATCAACCCTGTTTCCATAAAAATGGAGGCTGTGTAAAATGCAAATTGAAACAGAATTAAAAGTAGTACAAAGACATCATTTCAAATGTTGAAACTGAGAAATTCTATTGTTTCTGGAAAAAAACATACCAAATTGTAATTTGATGCCAGCAACACATTTCAAACAAATTGGGGCTGGGGCATGTTTACCACTGTGTTGCATCATCTTCTTTTAACAATTAAACATTTGAGTGGTTTTAAGTAATGTCGAGCTGAACTGAACTGAACACTCCTCCCGGTCCCGGAGAGTTGTCATTTTGTGATTTTTTCACTTCAACACTGTAAGAGGATAGCGGTAATTTAACAAACAACACTAAAAGAGAATACTTTGTAATAATGTATTTATCAAAAAGCGTGTGTCGTTTTTATTCACGATATTAGTGACAACCCAGTTTGGCTGAAACTTTCTTATAACTGTCTAACCTAACTTTTGGCTCGGGGGAATTTTTGCCCACTCTTCTTTACAGTACTGCTTCAATTGTGTCAAGTTTCTTTCTTTTACTAACAGCATTTTGATAAGAGACATTTTGGGGCTTTTACTTTTTGAGCTCTTCTGTTATAGCTTTTGTGTATTTTTGATAATTGTCCTGTTGCAAGATCAATGTTTGAATAAGCTTTAACATTTTGACAGCCTCACATTGTACTCAAGAATTCTCTAGTACAATAAGGAATTCATGGTTGAAATAATAATGGCAAGTTGGCCAGGCCATGAGGCAGTAAAGCAGCCTTCAATGGCTTTGTTGAATTGATAAACATACCAGCTAAACAACTCCACCAGTAACTCATCTGTACATAGTTTTCCAGTAGTTTTGGTATGTACCAAGGGCGTATTGTTGATACACCAACAACGGTTTAGCAAGACAGCCTCACAAACATTCCTAAAATCTGTCTAGGTTGTGCCATATCGATTTAACATTAAATCCTCAGCACGGTACAGTGATACGGATGTATTCCGATGTACTCCGATGTAAGATAAGATGCTTCTTTCCATCTCTATGGGACATGCGCTATTGTGATTCTGCTTTGCTAGGCGCCCGCAATTGAATGAATAACCGAGTTCCAATGAAGGTAGCAAAGGGGGAGTATTATCGCAGTGTATATACCTGAGGTGCCTGTGTTGCTGTGGCTTCTGTGTATATAGCCGTTATCGACTGCCTCTGACTGAGGGAGGACAAAACGGAGCTGTACAAGGTCAGTAGCGCTAGCTTTTAACACCAGTAACTTAGCTTGGCTAGCTAGCCCTAACGTTAGCTGGCCAACTACTGTACTAGTGGGGTTGGTGATTTAAAACATGTAATGCCTAATGTTAGTTAATTTTAATCTAACCTTCTAAAAATGACATCTGATAATGATACTTTTTCACCCAAAGCTGCTATGTTGAATGTCCCTCTGTGGTACCATGTTACCTTCTGTGTCGTTTTTATTCACGATAATAGTGACAACCCTAGTTCATAAGAGTGGATATAGAAGGTCAACTGCATATTGTTTTGGCAAAGTCGATGGAGGGATTGACAGTTCACACACTCCATTTCTGTTTCAATAAACTGTTGTCAGAGGGTGATGGTGCCTAAAAGGGCATCTGACATGCGAGGGACTGAGTTTAATACAGTGATAGGTTACACTTCTCCTGGACTGCCGCAGGATTTTGATTCAAAATTCAGGTGTCAACCTGGAACTAGGTGTTTACATACTTCAGTCACTGGTGCGGTAGGTGTTTACATACTTCAGACACTGGTGCGGTAGGTGTTTACATACTTCAGACACTGGTGCGGTAGGTTTTCCCATGCTTCAGACACTGGTGCGGTAGGTGTTCACAAGCTTCAGAGACTGGTGCGGTAGGTGTTCACAAGCTTCAGAGACTGGTGCGGTAGGTGTTTTCATACTTCAGTCACTGGTGCGGTAGGTGTTTTCATACTTCAGACACTGGTGCGGTAGGTGTTTACATACTTGAGACACTGGTGCGGTAGGTTTTCCCATGCTTCAGACACTGGTGCGGTAGGTGTTCACAAGCTTCAGAGACTAGTGCGGTAGGTGTTCACAAGCTTCAGAGACTGGTGCGGTAGGTGTTCCCATGCTTCAGAGACAAGTGTGATAGGTGTTCACCTGCTTCAGACACTGGTGCGGTAGGTGTTCACAAGCTTCAGACACTGGTGTGGTAGGTGTTCACCTGCTTCAGACACTGGTGCGGTAGGTGTTCACCTGCTTCAGACACTGGTGCGGTAGGTGTTCACCTGCTTCAGACACTGGTGCGGTAGGTGTTCACAAGCTTAGCTAATTGGAAAGGTAGTGTAGTTCCTCAGCAGGAGGCACACAAAGCATACAGATCTGAGCCAATCTGCTGCAGTATGTAGTTCCATTCAAAGATGTCTTATAATTTTGCAGATGAGGGCCAATCGTTTTTTACACTCAAATGTATTTGGCCCTCATACTCCAATACAACCCTAACCCTAGGATGAAGAAACTCCTCATCCTAGCCCTGCTGCTGTGGCTGTGTGCTTTGTTCTACGTGGGCATCTTCCTGTTTGTGGGTGGCTTCCTGCTGGTGAGGCTCGAGGTCAACCGGACCAGCACCTGTTGGGATGTTCTTCTGCCCGGGGGCCGGCAGGGGGACTTCTGCCAAGGACAGCCACGCTTTCGCAGGGCTGTGGTTCTCATCGTTGATGCTCTGAAGATTGACTTTGCCCGCTTTGACCCTGCAAACAAAGAGCCTCGCCCCTTCGAGAACAAGCTGCCCGTGTTAGAGGAAATGACCTCATCAAAGCCCTCCCATGCACGCCTGTACCCGTTCCGCGCCGACCCCCCTACCACCACCATGCAGAGGATCAAGGGTTTCACCACTGGCTCCCTGCCCACCTTTATTGATGTGGGCAATAACTTTGCCTCCAGCGCCATCCTGGAGGACAACCTGGTTCACCAGCTGGGAGAAGTAGGTGAGTGACATTGCATAAGGTCTGGGTTCTTTTGCCATCCTGTAAGTTAAGACATTCAGCTGATACTCAGAAGGGCACTGTTGGGACAGAAAGATTGAGAATGGACGTTTGAACATGTTCTTTTTATAGGCAAGAGAGTGGTCTTCATGGGCGATGACACATGGGAGAGTCTCTACCCCAAAAAGTTCCACCGCTCCATGCCCTTCCCTTCTTTCAACGTCAAGGATCTGCACACCGTGGACAATGGAATACTGCAGCACCTCTACAACATCAGTGAGCATTAGACCGCCAGACACATTTGCGTCTATGATATATGCTGGACTTCTCCTTCACATGTCCTGTCTTCTTCAGTGGTAGGTGATGACTGGGACGTGCTGCTAGCCCACTTCCTGGGGGTGGATCACTGTGGCCACAGGTTTGGTCCTGACCACCCGGCCATGGCAGACAAGCTGACCCAGATGGATGAGGTCATAAGGTCAGTGGAAAGATCATAAGGTCTCCTGCCCCATTTACAGTCGTCTTTTTCAGCTACAGCGTACAGCTCTTTGTGTTCAAGGTCACACTTCCATAGATCAGTGTCATTAGGAAGAGCCTAGGCTCTTGGTAGTAGGGCTTCTGCAATGTGTGTGCTGCGTTAGTCCTGACGGGCTGTCGTGGCTCTGCCGGTCTGACTGTCGGTTCGTCCCCCAGATCCGTGATCGATCGGCTGCAGAATGACACCCTGTTAGTGGTGATGGGAGACCACGGTATGACGGATACCGGTGACCACGGGGGAGAGAGCCAGAAGGAGACAGACGCTGCCATCTTCCTGTACAGCCCTTCTCCCCTCTTCCCAGAACCCCCGTCCCAGGTGTGCATAGCGGCTGCCCGTTACTAGAATAGATGGGAAGAGTGTGGCGGTCCACGTTGAACGAGCGCTGTCTGGTCTCTTCCCCTCCATAGAGGGATCCTGAGGTGGTGCCCCAGACAGACCTGGTGCCCACCCTGGCCCTGCTCCTGGGCATCCCCATCCCCTACAGCAGTGTGGGTCAGGTCCTGCTGCCTCTGTTTGCCCCAGATGCCGGGGCTGCAGGTGCACCGGCAGTTCTCAGCCAGGCGGAGGCGCTGTGGATCAATGCCAAACAGGTAATGGCAGAGATCTAAAATGGATCAATGTAGGGCGTTTACATGTGTCCTGTTCCGCACACACGCCTCTTGTCCTCATGTGTGGTTGTGACATGGAAAGGCGTCAGACTAGGGTTGGACAATGTTGTGTACTGCTGTGATATTGTAGATGTGTATTAATGTATGTAATTCATTTAACTCACTTTGTCTGTTGAAGGTCAACCGTTTCCTGGAGACTTATTCCAGCATGGCTAAAGACATCCCCTCTGAGAGTCTGTCTCAGCTACAGGCGGAATTCACCCGCCTCTCCATAGAGTACCTCGGCACAGTCAAACAGGGCCTCCCTCCCACCCCGGAGCTGTTGGCCTCCCTCCAGCGGTACCTGACCTCAGTCCGGGACACCTGCCGTGCCACCTGGGCCCGCTTCAATCCAGCCAAGATGGCCGCCGGCATAGTCGTGCTGGCGTGTGCCTGCGTGCTTTGCTACGTCCTCTCGGAGATGTCCCCCGTGCTGGTGAGGGAGCGTGGCCTGCTGAGGGCCCCCCTGGTGGGGGCCGTGGCGGCGGGGGGGTGTGTGGCTGCGGGCCAGCTGCTCGCCCAGGGCCATGCGGACGGGCCCTGGGCTCTGGCGGCCGCAGCCCTCTCCTCTGAGGTTCTGTTCCTCTGGAGAGCCCGGCGGGTCGGGAGGACAGCCGAGGGGGAGGAGTCTCCCGCGAGGCGCTGGTGGCTGACCTGGCCTCGCGTCTTACTGAACCCGGCCTTCCTGGTGCTCCTCCTGCGCTGCGCCTCCCTGCTGTCCGACAGCTACGTGATCGCGGAGGGCCGCGTGGTGGCCTTCCTGCTCCTTTCCCTGAGCCTCTGCGTCCCCTTCCGCCTCAACTGGGACGGCCTCCTACTGCCGCCGGTCCACGACCCCCTGAAACCCGCCGGGCTGCTGCCCTCCCCGAGCCTGTCCCCCTCAGCCGCCAGGAGGGAGAGCGGCGCCGTCCTGGCCGCCGTGGGAGCCGTGGCGGCCTGCGTGTACCTCTCCCTGTGGTTCCACGGCTGTCGCGAGGAGCAGGGCTACTGCCAGCCCTCGCCCTTCCTCTCCCCCCTGTCGCGGCTGCAGGACAGCCGCCTGAAGAACCTCCACTACGTCCTGTCCCTGGCCTCGCTGGGCGCCTGGACCTACGCGCTGCGCCGCTGGCTGCGCCACTACGGCAACCTGAACAGCCCCGGCGGAGCCGTGCTGGCGGCCCGCTGGGTGGTCCCGCTGCTGTCGCTCTGCCTGGGGCTCCACTGGGCCGTGGCGGCCACCCCAGAGGACAGCTTCCGGAACCTGGCCGAGCTGATCAGCGCGGGCCAGCGGGCCCTCCCCTTGGCTGCCTTCTCCCTGCTGGGCCTCGGGCTGGCCTTGCTGTGGCTGGACCCGCTCACCGTGTTCGTCAAGGCCAGGGCGTCGGCGCCCATCCGAAGCGCCGCCTCGCCCCCGCCGCCCCGCTACCGGGCCAGCACGGGCGTCAGTCCCCAGGCGGAGCTGCACCACCTCATCCCGCAGCTGTACCAGCGCATGCGGCGCTCCCTGGAGGACGGAGAACCGGCCAGGGTCCCAGAGGTGGACGGCAGGCCTGCGGTGGAGGCCTACGGCCTGGGCACGGTCTACTCTGCCCCCCTGGTCCTGCTGTGTGGCCTGCTGGGGCTGGGCCTGCTGCTGCTGCATCCGGAGGGCATGTCCCTGTCCTTCCTATTGATCCTCCTGGAGATGGGAGCCCTGCTGCAGATTCACGCCTCCTCCACTACCTTAAACGGCCTGCAGGGGGCGCCATCTGGTACGATGCTCACGTGGTCTGACCCTGTAGATGCCTGTAGATTTGTGTTCGTTTCGCGGCTAACTGGGAGGTACTGCCGGTTCTGTTTCTGTGTCTTCCAGGTGGCTTCACGGTGCCCTGGACCCCGGTGGTTCTGTGGTCTCTGGCTGCCACCCAGTTCTTCCACGCCACTGGCCACCTGCCCACGTTCCCCTCCATTCAGTGGGCCGCAGCCTTTGTGGGCTTCCCCGGTGGGCACACGGGCACCGTACTGCCGGCGTTGCTGGTCGTCCTCAACACTTTCGCATCTAACATCCTCTTTGCAGGTACCCATTCAATTGCAGGAACAATGCTACAGTCTATTGAGTCTGATTGACAGAAAGGTTACTTCCTCAATAATGCACCGGTTTATAATGGCAATATGGCTCCTGTGGTTTGTGGCCAATGCACCATGGCTGAGAGCTGTCTGGATTCAACACTAAGCCGTGGTATTTTATCCATATACAATATCCCCAGGAGCCTTATTGCGCTATTCAACTGGTGTTAGACATTCAAACCACCCGGTTTATTATACGAATCATGTCTCTTTGGACTATTCCAAGTGTTTCTGTGTGTTGTCTGTTTGTGCAGTGGCTTCTCCTTTGCTCCTCTTCTGGCCGCTGGTGTGTGAGGTGCGTGGGGTGCGGGAAAGAGGAAGGGGAGGTGGTGTTGAGCAAGGAGAGGAAAACGCGATCATGGAGATGCGATTAAGGGAAAGTCCCCAGCAGTTCAGCTCTGCCCTTCTTCAGCTCTCAACACGCTACCTGTTCATTAGTGGAGCACAGGTACAAACACGCCTTATAAAACCCCCCCCACACACACAGACATCTTTACTCTGTCATTGTCTTAGGACCTCCTGTCCCCTGTTCTTAGGTGTTTGCCTCCGTCTGTGCGGCTGCTATTCTCAGGAGGCATCTCATGGTGTGGAAGGTCTTTGCACCCAAGTAAGAGATGTTTCCCAACTCTTACCATGACAGAATGCTTGTGTGTCCACTTCCTGCGTGTGTGTCCTTTGTGATGGTCATCTCCTCAACCATGTCTCCTCTGAACGTTTAGGTTGATGTTTGAGGCCTCTGGGTTCCTGGTGGGCAGTGTGTTCGTGCTGGTCGCGG
>JACXGK010000289.1:117491-128037 GCA_016801125.1 Novumbra hubbsi
GGGGGGGGGCTAGATGGACCGAGGGTTTCCAGCTTTGTTCAGTGGACGTTGCCGGATAAACGGACTTGGCGTCAGTATTTTGTGAGGCTGTATTATGTCTCAGTGCTGCTCTCTCCTCTTGCTCAGTTAGAGGAGATGGACCACAATGGAACTGGATGGTTGGAAGTGTTCATGTCCAACGTCAAGACAACAAACTCATCAAAGGACTTGTGTCATACGCCGCTATATGTTTTTAGGTTGTGTATGGGAGAGATCCAATCTTATGTAATAAGTCACCATTAAATGGCCTATCTGATGGCCAGTTAATGATTGTTGTTGGAGTTGAAAGGGCCCTATGTGACCCACAATGCTCTCTGGCACATGCTCAGTTATGAGACAGGTTACAGGAAATGGGTGGATAGTGTTCAAAAGCCATTCATCAATCCATCACTGCCATGTGCATTATGTCTGTCATCTCAAGTGTCTGATGAATCAAATTATTTTCTTTTTTAACTTTTTATATTTAAAAATGGATTCAACGATCTACACGCATGGTTTCTTACTGTCAATGATAAAATGAGGTTGTTTTGCAATATCAGGAATAACACTTAAATTAGTCTAGAATAATATTATAACAAAAAAAATTCTGATCATACATTTTATTGTTTTACCTGGGCACGTAAAACACTTTCCTTCTGTCAAGTCCTGTCTCTTGGTGAGAGGAAACAGTAGACGTCCAGGACGTGCAGTACCAGTCCAAGCTTGGACACACTTACTTACCCATTCAAGTGAATGGTGCGTGTTGTACTTTAAGTATTTCTTCTCTTTGGTAGGTACACTTGTAGATCGAGGATGGAGAAGGGATGGAAGTTGAGCTCCGGTTGAATTAGCTCCTTGATGTCTACTGCTCAGGGTGCAAGGTAGTGGGTACTGACAAATAGAGATCAGTTCAGTTGACATAGATACTGTTTGTTTGAAAATAATTTAGTTTAATATTTGTTTAATAAAACCAATAAACAAAATTAATATAATTGTAAATATCCAATTACATTTTTGTACATCATGACAGTGTTCGTTCATCTGTCTCAGTGTTGGATCAATGTGGGACCACAGAAGTGTTCCTGTCAGACTCAGACATGCTAATAATACTAGCAATCTTGATCAACTCAAGCCTTTACAAAGCTAATTTATCTGTACCTTGACAATAGATGGATGTTATTCCGCCTGCCACTAACGCTGGCAGGCTTGGGACACGTGACTAGCTGAATGCCAAACTCTCCTTTGAGCCAATGCATCAGTTCATTGGCAAATCAGTGCCACATTAAAACATTTGTCTTTGGCAACGTGTACTTTGCATAAACTTTAGAATGTGTCCTGTTAATACTAAATGTGTGAAGCAATGGGTATTTTAACCGTAGTGGTATATAATGCAAAATCTGATTTCTTGAATTAATGGGACACAATCTTTTCAGGTGGCTCTGTGAATTGTCCAGATCCCAGGGAAGGTCACAGTGGTTTGTTGCAATAGAAATGAACCCGGACAAAAGATGACCTTTCCAGAGATGTATGTTTTAAAAAAACGTTTTTGGCTCAGGGGCTGAAGCCAGAGACTGTCCTGTCACTAACCCAGCTGGGCTCTTCAGTTGATATCAAAGTGGGCCAAATTGACCAAACCCCTTCTAAACATTTCTCATAGTGCGGTATAGAGATTAGCACTGTCACTGTCTACAGCAAAAATTTCAACTTCAAACCCTATTTGGTATCTGTTCTAAACTGAGGCAGAATAATGTATATCATTTCAGACTCCTGTATCAATTGTATAAAACAGCACGCTTTGTAGTCTACACCACCAGCCCCACCTGAAAACATGTGCAGACTGGTTCAGCCTGTCAGGTCAGGTGTTGATACGTTTTCGTCCATCAAGGTTACATCACTGTCTGCGATGAATTCTGGGAACTGTAGCCATTGACCCTTTAGTAAGGGTGGCAGCCTTATCTCTGATTGTTGCAGTTAGCTTGGGGCTTTCCACAGCTCCCTGCTCTCCTTTATCAACCAGTAGATTAAACTCATAATCATGCTCCTACTGCCTTCCCTGAGCACCCGGTTAATTATTAGAAGTCCCGTGGGAAGCGCTGTCGGAGGTATGAAGGAGTACACCTGCAGGGTGGATGTGCCATACACATTGTTGAACAGTCCTGTGAAGCTCATTTCATAAGATAGTATTGTCTGTGTATTGGATTGCTTTCGAAGCAAGTTGCAAGATGGTATTTAATTGGCATTTAAAGTCTCACCTGTTTATTAATATTAATCACTTCTTCAAGAGGTTAATTCATTCTTGGCCTATGAAACATGAGAACGGGCATTTGCCATGTCATCATTATCAGATCTTTGTACTTGCCAAGCCATCGATAATTGCATGTCACAGCAAAGCCCTGACCAGCAGTTCAGTCAGCAACCCTGGATGGCTGCCATCAACTTTCCAATGTGCCTTACCTGCATCATCTTGTACCTCTCAGGTCAGTACAGGATCAGGGGTGCTTGTTCCCAGAATACCCAACATTGATGCCAATAGAGATCTGGCAATGGAATGGTGAGAAACTGGGCAGTTGATAGGTTGTTTTTGTCACAGAGCTGTGTCACATGTCACTTAAAGAGCTGCCACAGTGAAAGGCTTCTGAAGCACCTAACCTAAACAATGATTCAATGTTTGAACTGGCTGAGT
Source organism: Novumbra hubbsi (assembly GCA_016801125.1). Lineage (NCBI taxonomy): Eukaryota > Metazoa > Chordata > Actinopteri > Esociformes > Umbridae > Novumbra > Novumbra hubbsi. The sequence continues at coordinate 120,193 of JACXGK010000289.1, forward strand.
TATCAGGGCCATGTTGGGTATTGTTATAGAGGATTGACTAATTATTCAACCCTGTCTGACTTTAGCTTTGTAAAGTGTGATCTAAATGGTTGATTTTGTTTTGGTCAACAACCTCCACAAAAGTAATCTGATATAAAGTGGAAGAAATAGAGATGTTATATTATACAGGTGATATTAAAGGCCATATATTGATTAGATAAGTGATTACCTCCCTTTGTCAATGCATGTTAGAAACACCTTATTAGGCTTTGCATTTAGAGACATTGTGTAATACTGGTTTGAGTAATACTCCTTCAGACTTTGTCAGTGTGTTAAGGATCATGGCTAGATAGCAAATCTGCCATCCAGGCATTGTTTGTTTGACTTGCTAAGTGAAAACTGTAACGTGGCCAAGGAGGAAGATTCATTGTATTCTTGAAAAAAATATTTGACATTTGTTATTGAAGGATTTTGTCAGTTCTAAACTCTCTCTAGGTCAATTTAATGAGACCACATCCTCATTTACAGCAGCAACCTGGGCAATTAAGGCTAACTGCCTTGCTCATTGGACAGGACAATATATTTTTCACTTTGCCAGCTCAGGATTCAATCTTGCGACCTTCTGGTTACCGGTCAGGTGCTTTTACACTCTAAGCAACCTGCGGTGGCGTGTGTCTCAATGTGGTTGGTCTGTTCTCTGTTGTCTCCAACACTAGAGTTGAACCATGTTGCTTTTTAATCAGCAGTGGCCTCATAACGCCCAGCAGTGGCCTCATAACGCCCAGCAGTGGCCTCATAACGCCCAGCAGTGGCCTCATAACGCCCCTCAAAAGTTTGCTTTCTGTCCTGTGGCTCATTTCAGATGGGTGACTGTTTGTGTCTAGGAAACGTTAGTAATAACTCAACCACCACACAGTTATCTTAACTGTGCTCATTAATTTTTTTTAATCTAATAACGTTTGCCCTTGCTCTTTTGTTTTTTCTGAGTCTGGAGAAGAGGGTGGGTTACATGATATCTACATAAAAAAATTGTGGTTTGTTGAAGCTCTACCTTAATGATTTTTTCGGCCGTAGTTGTCATTTTCTGACAGTCGCTCTTATCCTCAAAATGTCCACCAGGTGGCATAGTCGTTAATGTAGATAATCTAAAGGTGAACATTTTTAGTCCACAAAACATTTCTAGAGCTACCTGTGTAATAAGTGTTTCTTTACCTGGTGAAACACTATTTAAAGAATTAATACAATTAACATTCATACAATACAAATTATCAACAATTTCCTGTATTGTCCCAAAGGTTATGTGATATTTTTTGAGACAGCAAACCGATTTTCATAAAGAAATGTTAAGGAACTAGTCAAGCTGAAAAAGAAATCAAAGAAACCAAAAAGCTCTTATATTTATTTCATCAAAAGATATCAGTTACCTTTTGGATAACATAATAAATTATTGTGTGGCTTTATTGTATTTATGTTATTTGTATTACATTTTTACAAAAAACATGTATTTCCCTGATAACTGAATTTTGAAAACATGGCAATTGTCCCATATATAATTCCAAATGACTAGTACTGTATCAGTCCAAGTTACATTGAGAAAAAATATCAAATGAAAATACAAAAAATATGGAAAGTAACTGCAGTTCAAGGGAGATATCTGCCAATGCATTTCAGGTGGTGGGGCATTATGTGTGTCTCTACCTGAACAAACCAATTCTAACAGTGAGAATGATCCATTCAACCTTGGTTACCCTATATTTATGTATGGATTTTTTTTTTCTTTTTTTTTTTTTAAACGGAACCAGTGGACAAACGCTGTTGTGCTCTTACCTATAGCACTAGAATGTCTCCGTCTAGAACAGTGATCTACTTATCTCTATCCCCACTGAATACCTTAGTCTAGAACAGTGATCTAATTATCTCTATCCCCACTGAATACCTTAGTCTAGAACAGTGATCTACTTATCTCTATCCCCACTGAATACCTTAGTCTAGAACAGTGATCCATTGATCTCTATCCCCACTGAATACCTTAGTCTAGAACAGTGATCTATTTATCTCAATCCCCACTGAATACCTTAGTCTAGAACGGTGATCTATTGACCTCTATCCCCACTGAATACCTCTGTCTAGACCAGTGATCTATTGAAGAAAATGTTTCACTAATTGGTAAAAAATTATTTTGATAGTCAAAATCACCATTTGTAGATGCCCTGCAGATGTTGATACTACCAAGAAACTATCGAAAGCAAAGTAAATGCTTGCTAAGTTAATAATGGAAAGGGTAAAGGTTAGGGATAGGATGAGGTTTAAAGTTAAGTGTTAGCAGATAGTTAATTGATGTGTAATTAATAGTCTGTAGACAGGCTGTAAAGCATCTACATATTGACTATCCAAACAATGTAAAAGCAGTATTATAATGTCAACACTTTTTATGTTGATTAATGTGGGATTTACTGCTTTTATCAATGTGATGAATGAACAATTTATGAAATTATAAAATATTTAATATTTATTAAATGACCTCACTGCAGATGACGACAAGGGTTTAGATACCACTCGGAGACCTTTAACCATTATGTAATGCATGTTGTCGGCTAGAATCCAAATGACTGATATCCCCACGGAGTGATGTAACCATGGCAGGAGCAGAGACCCAACATGGGAGTACCTCGGCTGTGTGAGGGTCCCGTCTGTCACCATAATATAGAGTGCATGACAACAACACACAGTCATTTCAAATGTGTTCTCAGTCATGCAAACTGGCAAAAATAATGCTAAACCAAGTCCTTCTAATACCCTTCTGGGTTTTCTATACACTCAGGGACACATGTGAGCCCAGGGGAATTTCCATTCTTTGTCAATAAATACGAAACATGAACCATAACCTCGCCCCAACTGACAAACACCCACACACAGAAACCTGACCATCCTTATACTCCTAACAGTAATAATATGTCACTTATCTCCCTCATCAATGGGGAGAATGATTGATAGATGTTACTGGCTGGAAGTCTTAACTGCAGGGAATGCACACTTTTAAGTCCAAAGAATGCCTTGGCAGGGTTGATGTTTTCATTAAAATGTCCTTGAGTTGAAGAGGACTTTACAAGAAATAGGTGTGTGACTTGAGAGTGAAAGTGAAAGGTGAGAATATATAAAGCTGTGCCTGAACCACATAAGTCCATTGATCCGCATGTCCTTGTCTAACGCATCAGGACAGGCAGAGACAGTACAGCTGAGACAAGATGTCTTTACGGGTGGCTACACTTCTTCTGTTGGCATCAGTGCTCTGGAACCACGTAGCAGGTGAGATTCTTTTCCTCTACTGCTTAGATGCTGTCATTACTACTTTTATGACGGTTGTCACAGCAACCGCAGCTATGACTTAGTTGTATGATAAAGAGCCGTGTTTAGTAGGTGTCATCAACTGCAACCTATGCTCTTCTGATTTGCTGAAGAGAATGTTGAAATGGAATTGAATTTCGACGCCATACACAAAGGTGATACGCGGTGATACACTGAGGGAATAATTAAACCTACTGTGTGTTTATTTGGGCCGCTGCAGCAAACACGGACCAGGCGCTGGACTGCTGTTTGACAACTAAAGACGTCAAAATTCCCCACAGAGTGGTGAAGTCCTACAATATCCAGACAGCCAGCGGAGGATGCCGGATACCGGCCACTGTGTAAGCAACGCTGTTTAATTCACTCACTTGTATATTAGGTCACCAAATGTGCCCATCATCCTGACCACTTGTGCAAAATGTTAATGAGCTTTTGCTATGTAAATGTTTTCTGCAACTGTATCTTATCTGGCTAATTTCTGCAAACAGGTTTATCACAAAGAGGAATTTGAGACTGTGTGCTCCTCCTTCTACCAAGAAAAATTGGGTTGCTAAACTCATAAAGCAACTGAACAAAAAATTGCAAAAGGGAAAGGCCAGAAAAGGGAAAAATGGTAGGTTTTTATGTGATGCTATGATGCAAGTTTCCTTGAACAATTATTTGATTAAATGCAATATTTAGTCATGGTCCTCCTTGAACAAGGTCCCACCCTTTCTTTGTATTGACTTTTGTATGAACATTCCTTCTCCTCAGGCAAGAGACAACATTCTGTGGCTGATCCCTAAACACGGACCTTTAGTATACTATTGGTCTTTTGAAAAGGTTCTCCAGACTTCAAATTATGATATTCACTTTACCACGTTTTGTGAACGGCACCAGATATTAGTTATTTTGATGGTACTGTTATACTGTTAAATGTTTTATATACCAGCAGAGAAGTTACCAGTGCTTGATTTGATTTGTTTGTATAAAGATATTACTGGCATATTATGTAAATAAAAAAGATTATATATTTTTTTATAGCATAATTCTATATATTGATTTTCATATGGTATTACATTCGAGTACATTTCTGTTTTTCATCCATTTATAAAACACAATGAGGAATTTATATTGAGATGTCGGCAAAGCAGGTTGCAACAACATTAATTGTAATGTGCTGGGGAACAGTCTCAGAAAGACAGTTGAAGTTAAAATAAACATTATTTTCCGTCCAAGTCAGCAAAGCCTGGGCTGCAGGCTTTGCTGCACAGTAATTGAACACAATTACATAGTAATTTTGCTGCTCAAAACTCTCCCAAAACAATTATTAGATGTACAGTAATTTGTTCTTTTAATAAAATTGTTTGTTAAATAGTCAGTATTTTTGCACCATTATTTTTTTATTAATATGAAATCATAAAAAAAGAAACCGCTAAGATTGTTTTGGAATTTGTTTTTCGGTAGATTTTTTATATGGATATAAAATAACAGGCTTTTATATCCATTAGCTCTTGCCCATTTATTTTCCATCAAGAGTACTCAGCTTACCTTTTGATCGATAGAAAAGCTTGTGGGTGTCATTTAGCAAAACCACAATTCTAATAGTGCGTTTATGAGCTTGTAGCTCCATTCCTAGCATTCAGCTACTGAGGACTACGCTCATTTCTATGTAGCTCAAACAGATAAGAAATTAATGTAGCCACTCTTTGCAATGATGACAGCTTTGCACACTTTGCATTCTCTCAACGGGCTTCATGAGGTAGAGGTAAAAAAATGTTGACGTCTTCACTCTGACTCTACACTGAGGAAAATAGTAAAAATAAATACCCTTGAATGAATAGCTGTGTCCAAACCTTTGACTGGATCTGTATATCATAGAATCCAACATCTACATACAGTGGGGAGAACCAGTATTTGATACACTGCCGATTTTGCAGGTTTTCCTACTTACAAAGCTTGTAGAGGTCTGTAATTTTTATCATAGGTACACTTCAAAAATCCAGAAAATCACATTGTATGATTTTTTTGTAATTAATTGGCATTTTATTGCACGACATAAGTATTTGATCACCTACCAACCAGTAAGAATTCTAGCTCTCACCGACCTGTTGGTTTGTCTTTAAGCCCTCCTGTTCTCCACTCATTACCTGTATTAACTGCACCTGTTTGAACTTGTTACCTGTAGAAAAGACAGCTGTCCACACACTCAATCAAACAGACTCCAACTCTCCACAATGGCCATATTGTAGACCTGCACAAGGCTGGGATGGGCTACAGGACAATTGGCAAGCAGCTTGGTGAGATGGCAACAACTGTTGGCGCAATTATTAGAAAATGGAAGAAGTTCAAGCTGACGGTCAAACACCCTCGGTCTGGGGCTCCATGCAAGATCTCACCTCAAGGGCCATCAATGATCATGAGGAAGGTGAGGGATCAGCCCAGAACTACACGGCAGGACCTGGTCAATGACCTGAAGAGATCTGGGACCACAGTCTTAAAGAATACCATTAGTAACACACCACATGGACTCATGGATTAAAATCCTGCAGCGCACGCAAGGTCCCCCTGCTCAAGCCAGCGCATGTCCAGGCCCGTCTGAAGTTTGCCAATGACCAGACTAGGAATGGGAGAAGGACATGTGGTCTGATGAGACAAAAATTTAGCTTTTTTGGTCTAAACTCCACTCTGAGTGTTTGGAGGAAGAAGAAGGATGAGTACAACCCCAAGAACACCATCCCAACCATGAAGCATGGAGGTGGAAACATCATTCTTTGGGGATGCTTTTATGCAAATGGGACAGGACGACTGCACCGCATTGAGGGGAGGATGGATGGGGCCATGTATCACGAGATCTTGGCCAACAACCTCCTTCCCTCATTAAGAGCATTGAAGATGGGTCGTGGTTGGGTCTTCCAGCATGACAACGACCCGAAACACACAGCCAGGGCAACTAAGGAGTGGCTCCGTAAGAAGCATCTCAAGGTCCTGGAGTGGCCTAGCCAGTCTCCAGACCTGAACCCAATAGAAAATCTTTGGAGGGAGCTGAAAGTCTGTATTGCCCAGCGACAGCCCCAAAACCTGAAGGATCTGAAGAAGGTCTGTATGGAGGAGTGGGCCAAAATCCCTGCTGCAGTGTGTGCAAACCTGGTCAAGAACTACAGGAAACGTATGATCTCTGTAATTGCAAACAAAGGTTTCTGTATCAAATATTAAGTTCTGCTTTAATGATGTATCAAATACTTATGTTATGCAATAGAATGCTAATTAATAAAAAATCATACAATGTGATCTTCTGGATTTTTGGATTCCGTTTCTCACAGTTGAAGTGCAACTATGATCAAAATTACAGACCTCTACATGCTTTGTAAGTAGCAAAACCTGCAAAATCGGCAGTGTATCAAATACTTGTTCTCCCCAGTGTACATTTATATGCTCAAAGACTAGGCTACTTTAGAGTTATTTTCTGTCCTTTTGGATATTAAATCTTCCCAGCTGGCAGGTAATCCTCTGCGTCTGTCTCAGCTGGGCTCAGATTGATTTCTCCCTCCTCTGGGGCTATGACTAAGACCTTCACAACTCTCTCTCACACACACATACGCGCAAATATCCCAGATGTCCCAGAATCCTTCACTGCCTGCAGCCCAGAATGCACTGATTACTGTCATAAACTCTAAGATAAGAGTCCAATCTGGTCCTACCATGGTTAGCTGATTTCTCAGCAAGGGATAGTATCTGTTGTTTCCAACATTAAGGACATCTGGGGATTGGTCATGCTTGTTCATGCTTCTGACCTGTTTTAGGTTTTAAAGACTCTGGACACAGCTCATTTGCATTTATTAATGATTCCAACTTGTACTCTTAGAATGTTTATCCGGCACAAACAGAAGAGTAGAAGGACTGGTCACCCCTCCGAGCTTGGTTCCTTTCTCGATTTTGTCCTAAATGTCAGCCCCTTTAGGGAGTTTTTCCTGGTCACTGTGCTTGCTTGCTCCTTGGGGTATCAGGCTGGGTGTTTTGTAAAAAACTGCTTTTGATTGGGAAATCATTTTTGTTTATTGTAAAATACAATAGTAACATCCTATGTTATCTATGTTTGAAAAGCACTTTTTGGTGGAACATGAACGATTTTTTGTACAAACAGAATGTTCTTATCCGGCTTTTGCTACTGTATTTTCTTGCCCATTCAGTCACATTGACAGTCTATCGCCTCTACCGACGGTGCCTTGCTGAAGGGCACAACCACAGATTTTCTTTTGCCCCGACGACTCACAGATTGCAACCCGCATTTTGTTTACTTGTAGTATCAGCTTCCTGCACTAGTCCCCACTAGCACCTGCCACACCCACCCACCACAAATCCATCAGTGTCCTGTACTTGCACCTGCCACACCCACCCACCACAAATCCATCAGTGTCCTGTACTAGCACCTGCCACACCCACCCACCACAAATCCATCAGTGTGCTGTACTAGCACCTGCCACACCCACCACAAATCCATCAGTGTCCTGTACTTGCACCTGCCACACCCACCCACCACAA
>JACXGK010000290.1:0-48015 GCA_016801125.1 Novumbra hubbsi
GTGCTGGGCCAGTAATGGTGTCACACTATGGTGCTGGGCCAGTAATGGTGTCACACTATGGTGCTGGGCCAGTAATGGTGTCACACTATGGTGCTGGGCCAGTAATGGTGTCACACTATGGTGCTGGGCCAGTAAGTTGCTAATCAAAGTCAAAGTAGCGCATCTGTCCTCAACAAATTACACAATGTACAGTAAAGATTTTGATCTTTAATGTGTTTTATTCATCGAGACCCAATGATCTTTTTGTGCAGTGCTTACATAAAATATAATGTAATTGCCTGTTATCCCACACATTTGTGTAATTCTCCAAGCATAGATAGGTGATTTAGTATGACTCACTGCTGACTGAGAAGGCCAGGAGAAGCAGCATTGCTGACTGTATCGGCTGAATCATGTTGACTTCACCTGAACATAAGATTTCATTAGAGACACGGTACAGATCCTGGACACAAGTGCATATCACCTTTCATGAAGTAGCAAAACAAGGGGTGATGGCCCACCGTGTTATCGGTGAAGCCCGGAGTGTCAGACTTAGACATTACGTCCGTCCAAAAGGTCTTGCATGTCAACACGGACATTGGAAATAGGCATGTTCTCGGTCACGCCACCCCCCAAAAGGCCCCGAAGGCTTTTTCTCATACTGACTAGACTGGAGAGTACAAGTCTTATAGGAGAAGACATTGGCAAGTGTGAAAATCTGTCCACCTCAGTGCACATGTTTATGCAAAGCAAAGACCTATCTCTCAGATTGGTTTCATCCTTTGAGGATATAGTCAAGTCGTACTACTGACATGCTGGACACCATCAAACCCTCTGGAAGACTGAGAGAAACAGTTGGAAGGACCTGATTGTGCAATGTTGTTCAGTAGCATTGCCTGATAAGAGACGCATTTCTGTTCTCTGTGTGGGCAACAAACAGCTTTTCCTTGGGTCTGGCTTCAACCCTCTCACGAAGCAGGTGCTGTAATCGCCATTATGGTGACTGACAGTGCGTCTTCTTTCCTTTGGCGACTTGAGAAAGCGCGGACTTTGAGGGCTTCCTCTATCTTCCTTATGAGTTGATACTGGAGTTGCTGCTTGAAAGGGGAGGGTTCCAGAAGCACAGATGGGCCACTCTCCCAGTTGGAGAGTGGCCCATCACACACTCTCCTTATTTCCGCAGTGTAGGACATGTAGTCAGGGTACTGGTGGCATGCGTGTGTGGTTGCCATCGGGGTGTCCCAGCTGAGAGGAACCCAGAAGTGATTGTTTCACAGGGGCACCTCCCCCTCCATTAGCCTCAGTCCTGAGACTTGAACTGGGCCTTCATAGTCTGTTGTGTTGTTGAATCCTCAGTTACAATTGGCATTGGCAAACTGCCTCTCTCCCTGAGACTGGGTTGCCATGATATCCAGGTCTGCTGGACGGCTAAAGGATACTGCCTTCAATGCCAGGGTTGAGGGTTTGATTCCTATTAGGGGCCATAACCATTTTTTTTTATCTAGGTAAACCCTGTTGTAATTAACTTTGAATAGGAATCTGTTTCATTGCAGCCAGCACGTAGATTACTATTGTGAATGCTACACCAAGGACAAAGTGAAACATAGCTAGTGATTGAAGAGTGTGCTTATAGTCGAGGTAGTTAGTGCAATGCTAGCCAGCGAAATCAAGCCTCGTATCAAACTGAAAAGTAGTGCTGGCCTTTAGGACTAGTAGTCTAGGTATTTAGTACAAGGCTTGCCCCAATGCATTGCCAGTCTTTCAATGAAAATATCTCTTGACAGATACAGATGGGAAGCTAATCATTCATTCAACAGTCATTCAACCTAATAGAGTTGGTGTGGTATACATTAAAATGTGAGAAAATTGCTCAACATAAGTATTTAAAAGTAAACAAACTGTCCTATTACTCCTAAACAGGAAACTTCAGTAGATCAAAATATAGTTTCCCCCCACGCCCATCACCCGAACAAAAGCACTTAACTGTGATTTCTCTGACACTGACTTTGCCAACTAATGGCTTTGATGAAAAAAAAGCATACTTGTTATGACTGTTACATATATATAGAGATATTTATAGATATATAACTATAGCAAAGATTATCAAAATTGAACCTAAGAGTTATCCGTTGACTCTAATACAGGCATTTAGTGTAGCTCAACCAATTTCAGAATATTGCTATATTAGTAGTATAAACTATAAGAAAACGAACTGTTTTCTTATGAAATTCCCAGCGTATCTATTGTTTCATACTCCACGCAAGTCATCGAGAACTTAAAAAACACAATGTTAAAATAAGGTATGCGCAATAAACCCAGTAGGTATCACAAAAAGAATCATAGTTTTGCCACTCACCAACAGCCACAGCTCTTCACTGCACAACATTCAGGATATCTCAAACTGGTGTTTCCAGAGATGTCATATCGCACCTTTTATAATAGGATCATATACTTGTCTTCTACGTTTACTGTATGTCCCCTCAAGCAGTATCAACATGAGACGGGCTATCCCAAAATACAAGACAGGGCCTGACCTAGTACAAGACAAAGCATTGTTTCTCCCTTCATTCTCTCCATTTCTAAGCCATTTCTTTATTGCACCTTGGGACTTATTGTTGAGTGGAGGTAGCTGGAAATTGAACACCTCTCTGCAGTTATGTCCAAGATGTGAACAGATGTGAACAGAACACATCCGTTTATTGTGACGATACTAGTAAATTGGGATTATTGTAGATATGATTGCTTTCAATTCTGAATTGAGTTGCTGGATGCTTTTTTCAAATGGAGTCTTTCTACATTTGAAAGATCGATAGTTCTTTTTTGTTATGTTGAAAAAAATTCATAGCAACGTATATGTTCCGGGGTTACTCGATTGAGAGTTTATTAAATCATTCAGTCATTAGATTATTCATTTTAATTTTCTTGGTTGATTAATGTTTTCAAATCTCGAAATATATGACTCGCGAGGATTTGGATGACTGAGGGTGGGTCTGTAATATGCAATTTAACTCAAATGAAAGCATGGTCAGAACATGATCATGTGATCTGTTTGGTACCCTTTTTTCATTTACGGCGACAATTTATACCCTTGTTCAATACATAGACGGGAGACAAATTCAAGGAAAAACACGAATCAATGAACGGGGTGAACATAATGAATGCAGATGCTTCCATACAGACGTGCTGCATTATATAATGATGCTCTGTGGCGTGCATAAACAAGATGACCGGCTCAGTTGACCTTGATTTTGGATTTAGGCGGTGTTAGAGAACGCTTTTCCGACCCCATCGTCAAAACACCAAATAATGGAATATCTTGGAAGGATGGCGTTCCATACCTCCAGTAGCGTTCTAGAGATTTGTGTAGTCTACGTCAAGGCACTTTAAAACTGTTCTGGCGGCTCAGGGTGGCCCAACTGTCATGTCCTGGCTGGGGGCCCCTAGCCTTCTCTATGCTTTGGGGCTCACGGTCAGGACATGACACACAGAGAGGCCTCTCGCCATCTCTGTGGCACTGTGGGCTCCCCAGTCAGAGCAGCTGTGATGTTGTCTCTGATTGGGGAGCATAATTAGTTTAGGGTTTTTTCCACACTCGGGGGTGGTTTATTGTTTGTTGTTTGTAGCTCACAACGTTCACGGTTCAGTCCTACTTAATTCCATTTCACTGTGGATACTCTACACGTTTCTTGTTTATTGCTTAGTTCTATTTTGCGGTTTCCCACAGCACCTTTACTTTTGCGTTTACTGTTCGTGTTAGTTTGTACCTTTGTCTTGAATTAAATCACATTTACTTTACAATGTCTGCGCCTGGTTCCGCCTCACACCTTAACCGTGACACCAACAATAAATATTCTGACCGACCAAAGGATTTATTTTTTGTTGCAGAAAATGTTAATTACGTATGCGAATTGACTGTCCTCCAAAAATAATTGTGGGATATCATGAGTAAGCTGGTACTTCAAATTAATATTTAAATGTGTTAAAACCTTATAATTCTATCTAATTGGACCTTCTCAAAATAGCACTAGTAAGGAGTAGACTGATGTTGCACCAGTCAACCATGAAGAACTCTGGGTAACGATGTCCTTAATGGAAGCGTGTCAAGAAAATAGCTCTTACTCAAAAAGTAACACCTAAAAGCACGTCTGGAGTTTACCAGAAAACATGAGAGTAGGCAGTTTTAATGAGACCAAGATAGAGAATTCTGGCCTCAAACTAAAAAGTGTGGCACAAAGCTAACACTGCTAATGCCTCAATACAAACTGTCCCTATGGTGAAGTTATGGTGGTTATAGTGTCATGCTGTAAGGATGCTTGCTTCTTATAAGCAGGGACAGGTGGTTTAAAATAAAATATCTAACGGAATAAATATGCTAATAAAATGTAAAATCATTGTTTTCTTATGATAATTTGTCTTTCTCATCTAATGGCCCCCATGGCAGCTACTGTAGTTTTGTTACATGGTCATGGTGATAAACCTTTTTCATTGTAGTCAGGTCTCATCCCTGATCCTACGTTTCACACATAGACACACAGACAATCCTAAGAGACATGAGCAAACTAATGTTGACCTCCAATACATGGAAGGGTTGTGCCAGGAACATACTGTAGTTATTATAATGAGGCCATCTAACACAAGGACGGTACAGATATCCTAGGGCTCATCTCTGCAATGGCAACATTGCAAAAAGAACTTTCACACCATGTACCATTTGTAATTATGTTACTGACTGCTTGCGTTTAAGGGTCTGTCATCTAACCAAAGACTGTGATGAATTGATGGCTGTTAAGGTGGCTCAGACAGGCATTCGTGACATTCGGACTTTGTGGCACAGTGTTACAATTACATTTCTCCTGAAAATGGAAAATTTAGGACATGCTTTTATTTTTGTCTATTGAAATTTGTGTGTCACATTACCGAATAGCATATGTGTTACGCAGGATGCAAATATAAGTTGTGATATTTTTCATATATTGAGATCTGTTAAATAACATAATTGACTTCCGAGAAAATAATTATGCGACCAGGATGCTCATGGGTGTACTGTTGTTGCCATCATGCTAGTTGTATCTAGGGTTTAAAATTAACCTTTGGCGGACCAGCCAAGGCGGCTGGTAGACGAAAAACATTTACCAGCCTGCCAGATTTTTTTAACAGCCTAAATAATAAATAGCTTTTTACTATTGCAAATTGCCATTAGTATGTAGCATGTCATCTTTGTCTCGTATGCGATTCTCGGTCAATATAATTGTAGTGTTTAGTAATAATGGTAGTAATAATAACTGTATGCAGAATTATTTTATAAACTGATTAAACACTTAGTGTATCACATTTTAATAAATTCAGTGGTTGGTCTATTCGCCTTTAAGTGCAAGAAGGATACATTATGGATGACTTCCTATTATTATCAAATAATATAAATAAATAGGTTTTCTTGGCTAAAAAGTATAAACAATACTACAGTGGCAAACTAGCTAACAAAACAATAGTAGCCTGGAGAAGCAACGACTGCCCTGGCGACTGCGTGCAGTCACGGTGACATTGTGAGCACTCGCGAAATACTATGTTCTCCAGTTTCATGGTTGTAGTGCCAACAACGAAGGAATTGCCTCTACGCTTTTTCGTTGCGTTGACACGACACACATTGCAAACCTAACCCCCATCCCTAAACTCCAGCTATGTTCTTGGAACACCATTGTATCGACATCTTTCACAGAAGTTCCTCGTTATATTCGGTGGATTAGATGACGAGCGGTCGCTTGCATTAGCCATGGTTGGAGTTGGCCTCATCGGCCTGAACGTTTTTGTTTTTCGTTGTTGGGGGCTCCACTCCCGCAATAAACCTACACACGACGGCCGGGTTATCTTAAACTCTTTACAAGTAGGCTATTCTCAGGTTCCCACGTTTTACAACATATACATATATAATAGCCAGTTTTCACGCCTAGTAAAATATTTTCAGGATATTCAAATAACAAACAATTTGCAGCGTCTGGCTGGCATTCATAAGCAAATTACATTTATGTTTGGTAATGGCCATTGGCTTGAAGCTATTATTTGATATAGCTACAGTATGTATATGGTTGTGGATAGCTGTTGTTAGGTTATTTCTCCAAACAAGTTGGGTGATTAAGAATACCTAGTTGCCTAGATCTAGTTGCAGTAAACGTAATCTTAAATACCTAGTTGCAGTAAACGTAATCTTAAAAGGATAATCTTAAAAGGATTCTTTCTTTTCTGAAATGCGCCACAATTCAAATGTTTGAAATGTACATGGAGTGGATAGTGATTATTACCTCGCAAGGGGCATCACTCACAGTCACCAGGGCCAGAATGGAAGCTGGATGGGGCTCACTACAGATTAATGACTGCATGACCCTCTCTCAACTCAGGTAACAGAGGCTATCAATAACTTCAGAATATATACAGTGTGTTTTTATTAGCCATAAAACTACACCTGGTACCACAGCATGGGCTGTGAGACATAGTATTTGATATTATTTCTATCAATGATTTACTATGTGGTTTTGCTATTTGATCATTATGTATATTTTACGTTTTTGGCTTGTTGTTAGTTCATACCTTCACAAGGTGACAACTCGAAACAACTGATTAAAAATTGAATGAACCTCAATTATCCTTGACCCCCAAGGACATGAAATGAGGGTAATGGTCGACTGGCTGGAGATGGTACTGTAACGGAGGAGGGGTGCATCATGTGGAGTGCATCGTAGTGCCCATGGGATGAACACTGGAGGGTGGGAGGTGGTTGTGTTAGACATCGCCAGGTCCGCGGAGGGCCATTAGCTGGATGAGATCAGGAGGTCAACCAGGCCAAGATGGCACTGGTGGGAGAAAGTGGGGGGAGAGATTGTGGGAGAGTGACATAGATAAGATTGGGTTGCCTACAGTGGCACTTTTGTGACCCCAATCCGAGCTCCGGTGCTCCATTTGTAATTTTGTCAGAGCCGGGCCTGTCGGGTCATATGTATTTGGCTAGAACCAAGGCAGTACAAGCCAGCCTCAGTTAAGTCAAACCCATCAGTCACTCTGGACTGCAGGGATCAATAAGGAAAGGTACGCGACTGATGAAGAGCTGAGGACCTTCACTCTTCAATCTTTTTTTCATTAATAAGACATTAAGGTGACCTATTTCTCATACACATTGGTGCAGTTAATGCCTCCAGCACATGGGTACAGTCCATTGCTTATATACATAAGTAGCGGGTTGGGTATAGTTTTTTCAGGGAGGATTGTGGAGAGTGTATCACATTAGGATTGAATTCCATCAGTGTGTATTTTGAAATGAATAAATGAAATTTATTGTAGTAGGTTGAATCACAATGTTAGCATGATGTAAATATCCTGTTTGGACTACTGATCTAGTTTTCTTTAGAATTAAGTTAGTTAATGTTGGGTTAAAAAGGGCAGAAATATATATTTTTCTATCACATTGTCTTAGGCCTAATCTTCAGTATTTTAACTATTGCATGAATGATATAGAATGAATAGTAAGCAATACATTTGGCCAGTATAAATGACTAAGAAGGGTCATTTTGTGGTATATATTGTTGCAGAACAACGGGGCTGTCATGGAAACAGAAATCGGAATGAAGAAACCTGAGAATGCCGGTGAGATCCCAGATACCTTCCCCATAAGATTGGAGTAGTGTAGCACCTACAGTTAGATGTCTCTCAGTCTGGTCTGGCTTTCACCTTGTACAACATGGAACTGCTGTTTGTTTTATTATGTATACTATTGGAATTCCTTGCTGTAATCTGTAAGTAAATGTTACATGCTTTTTAGTTTAGTTAATTTCTCAGTAAAAAGGGTCTGTGTGTAGGAGAGTATTCCCTTGAATACTGATTCATGTAATGACAGGAGAAACAATTTTAACAAATAAAAAGGGTTGTGTATACATTTGAACCATGCTTGAACATGTTTGGCTCTCAGATCAAAAGCTTTAACAGTTTCCCCCCCAATACTCTGTATCTGGTTTAACCAAACCATACCCCTTGGGACAATCTTTTTGATCATTTATCTACCTGTGTCAGTTTAAACCAGACATGTGTGTGATGCAATTAGATTGGTCAGTTATTAGGGATCCCAATATAGGAGAAACCAGGATTGAACAAGGATTGAAATAAAAAATGAAATAAAATCAAGTTATGGTGTCTGAGCCGTGCCATATCTAGCCTTTTGGGGGCTCGAAGAAAAATGATTTGGGGCTCCGCTCACACATTCCTTTTATGTGTAACATACTTGGCAATAAAGCTGACCGCTTTAGCGGTAGAGGTCAGGGGCTCCCTAGCGGTCAGAGACTTCCTGGCGGTCAAGGGGTCCCTAGCGGTCGGGGTTCCCTAGCAGTCAAGGGCTCCCTAGGGTTTGGGGGCTCCCTAGGGGTCGGGGCCCTAAACGGCCACTTATGTTGAATATGCAGAGTACTGGCCCTGTGTCTGAGGTCTGTGTCAGACCAAAACAGACATTGCTAAAATTCTGCCTGCAAAAACATATGCAGTGATTTTTAATCAAGGCAGATTACTAACCAGTCAGAAAAGGCCCTGGTCTCCAGTCGGTCAAATAAAAGTTGAATATTGCTGGATTGTTAAGGTGTTTTGATTGCATTGGGTTGGACATGATATTTAATCACTTTGCAAAAAAAAAAAAATTAATTGGTTTTCCTGTTGATACTCGATACTGTTCATGAATATGCATAAGGCCAGTATAGCAACTTATTCTACATTGAATATGGACTGTTGACGTCAACACCCCTCATCGAATATTTAACTTAGAATTCAAATAACAAACTATCATGCACTACTGCAAAAATGGAAGTGAATGCAGACGTGTAGGTTCCAATGCCATTTGTGAGAGATCAAATGGTTGTCCTTTTCATTTGTCACTCCATCCTCCTGAGATGTGGGTGACATTCATTGTTATGTTGCGTGATGTTGACGGAGTGTACATTTCCGCTAGGTAATATTGTGTAGGGTTACCTTTCCAGCTCTACTCACGTTAAACTGGCTAATAATAGCCTGGGAGCAGATCAATAGCCAGGAGTGGCTATTCATCCCTCAGGCTTTCATCCCTTAGCAAGATCTCCGGTCCAATCTTGTCTATAGTGTTCTGATATGGGTTTTCATTGTGTTAACTTTGTCTTGCACTTTTTCTTGTACTTCGAATGTGTGTCCTAGAACATCTTCTCCTCTGGGACATGTAGATAAAAAGTATCCTGCATGTATGCCATTATCGCCTTGGAGACAAACCATTTCGGCAAGTTTAACGCCACTGAAATTTGTGCGGTTAAGTTAAAAAAGAAACTATTTTCCGGTAATCACTGATTTGTTGTAGACTAATATACACAGGATTTTCATAAGATTAATCATTTAGTACTTTTATTTGGAATTGTATGTATTCCAATGACATACGGTCATGTGTTTCTTAAACAAATGAAATTAGTACAGTTTTTCCTATATTTGAGAGGTATTAAATATTTTTTTTCATGAAATCTCTTAGACTTATATTTTACCATTTTCCTATTTTCATGCTTTTATAAGTAATGGAACCTCTTTATAAAAGAAATAACAAGAAACGCCTAGCTTTAAAAAGCTCAGTTGATACTTTTGTGCATCGCAGAGTAGAAAATATGTAATTGAGGTAGTTAGTAGTTGTTAGATCTAAAAAGCATTTTCTTTTTGGCCAGATTGTTGAACTTTATTGATTAAGAAGTTTTATTGATTATGTATACATTGTATTTTTATCCCAAGAAAGCTGTAAATCTGCTTGAATCTGTCTCCACTTCATCCAGTAAAGAATCAAATGACAAAAAATACCTTTAAAACAAATCTTTTAACACAGCCTTCATCTATCAAATATGATCAATTCCCGAATATGGTATCGTTTCAAATAAAATGTTGACTAACCATTACTTAAAGATGCTGTGTTCATAACCACCTTATCCCTGCTCTTATAGCTGAAGTAATAGATCTAACCATCTATATGTGTACATTGATCTTTAGCGTTCAATCTTTCACTGCTAAAGTGTCAGTAGTTAACCTAATCCGTATCAACTTCAATACCCCAACATCCACGGATTGGCCGAATGTTCCCAGTATTATTTGTTACTTTTCAAAACGTATAACAAATGTACTGGTTTTGAACCTTTCCTCTTTCATCGTGGCTGCCGATACTGGCCCCCCTAAAAAAACAAGGCCACCCAAACTGAACCCTAGGTCACCAACAGGTTTGTCTTGACTGAACCCTAGGTCACCAACAGGTTTGTCTTGACTGAACCCTAGGTCACCAACAGGTTTGTCTTGACTGAACCCTAGGTCACCAACAGGTTTGTCTTGACTGAACCCTAGGTCACCAACAGGTTTGTCTTGACTGAACCCTAGGTCACCAACAGGTTTGTCTTGACTGAACCCTAGGTTACAAACAGGTTTGTTTTGACTGAACCCTAGGTCACCAACAGGTTTGTCTGCATGTTATGTTTTGAAAGCCATTGTTGTGATGATTCATTGATTTGATTTCATCAAGGCAGTCAGCAAAATCCAGACTTTTTCATGCCGAGCAATCTTTTGTATTCTGTATAATATCTTCAGTAAATCAATCAATGAAATGTATTTAATTTGTTCAAATCAGCAAAACCCCCAGACCCCCAGAATCAATACCTAATATCTTAAATTGGAATGCTTGTTTGTTGTTGATTTACAGTATCAGACATACTTTCCGATTCACTTGAATGTGTGTTCTTCCCACTATGTCACTCCAAAGTAAAACATAGATATACTTTTTCTTGCAGAATTCCTCAATTTAGATTGTTTACAATTAACTGAGCAGCCTAAATAATTTGCTGCCTTTTTTGCTTATTTTATAGAACAATAAATGTTCATCGACAATCCAAGGGGCTCCACCAGTTCTTGTATTTTGTTTTTTAACAGGTAATCAATTGTCATCATAGTTTGTAAAACGTAGGATGTGTTATTGGGAACCTGTCAAATACATTTTGTGTTTTGGACAAATTATTTTGATAAGATAGGTGTCGAGTGCCTGTAGTTGAACAGTTAAAAATTGAATTTGACCACATCAATAGGATCACTATGCCCTATCCTATCTTGTCCTAAACATCATTTGTAAACGGACAACAATTCACAGCCAATGTGCTTCAACATCCTATTGCTTTGCTTTGTGACACCTGCTTCAAAAAACGTCTTACACCCTTGGATGTTGACAGTGATGCCTGGTTGATACTACGGTGTCTATGTGCTCTCCAGAGATTATGTTATTGATCTGTAAAACATGGAGCACCTGTTGTAACTGTTTCTACCATAATGGGATTGTGGGAGAAATGTTTCCCTATGCTCTGTTTTTCTTTATCACAGGCCAGGAGGAGCTAATCCAAGGACGAATAGTGGAAGGATTTGCACCTACACCCCATTCCATCAAATACATTGTGTCGATACAGACTGGAGGACAGCATTTCTGTGGAGGCTCCTTGATAAACAGATACTGGGTACTGACGGCAGCACATTGTAACGTTGGGTAAATAATCTTCCTGTCCTTGTTTTGTGAAGCGCTAACCTGATCTAATCCAGAGAGGATGTTTTAGGGTAATTGGTCAGGGAATTTGTTTTGTTTGAATTTGTAAAAATAATTTGTTTATACGTTATAATTGTATAATTTAATATAATGAGTGTAATACAACCCCGTTTTCCAAAAAGAAGTGGGGACGCTGCATAAAATGTAAAAAAAAAAACATGATGCAAATTTTATCAGTGTTGTATTTAGTAGAAATAAATACAAATACAACACATCAATGATAAATGTTATTGTTTTTAGAAAAATATATGCCCACTTTAGCCCAATTTTTATCCCAAGAATAAAAATGTGCCCAATTTGTTGCCAGCAACACGTTTTAGAAAGGCTGGGTCAGAGGCAACAAAAGACCCTGTCAGATATGAGGATGGGGAGGGTTCACCCCTCTGAAAGACTGCACAGGCAACAATTTAAGAATAACGTTTCTTAACGTGAAATTGCAAAGAGTTTGGGGATCTCATTATCTATGGTACATAATATCATTATCAGACACGATCCTGTATCGGACATCATGGCTTGGGCCCAGGAACACTTCTGAAAACCATTGTCTGTGGAATATGATGCCACTGAACCTTTTTCTTTGCAAAAAAGTTGAAAAGGAAAGTTTTGAGTGAGGAACCAATGGGTTACATTTGTAGTTGTCTTTTAAATTGAATCGTTCTGTTCCTCACTCAATTTGTTTTCCAGAGCTGTATAAACAATATCCAGAATTGCTGTCACACTATGTCCTTCAGGCTAAAGGAGGAGTGGGACCATCTTGTTTGTTATCAGCACGCAGTTCAAAAGTCAGTGTTGGTATGGTGGAGCATTAGAGCACCTGGCACGGGTGACTTGCACATCTGTGAAGGCACAGTTAATGCTGAACCATATATACAGGTTTTGGAGACACATATGCTGCCATGTCTTTTTCCAAGTAGGCCTGCCAAAACCACATTCTGTGCATATTGCAACAGCATAGCTCCGTAGTAAGAGTCATGGTGCTAAACTGGCCTGCCTGCAGTCCAGACCTGTCACCAATTGAACAAATTTGGCGCATTATGAAACAAATATGACAACGGTGACCCCGAACTGTTGAGCAGCTGAAATCCTATATCAAGCATTAATGACAAAACATCTCTGTTACAAAACCCAGCATTCCAGAGTATTGTTGAAAGAAGAGGTGATGCAACACAGTGGTAAACATGCCCCTATCCCAACTTTTTCTTGAATGTGTTGCTGTCTTTAAATTCAAAATGGGCATGTGTTTTTCCAAAAGCCGTAGCATGTCATTTGACATGTCTTTGTACTATTTTCAGTTAGATACAGGAATTAAAAGATTTTCACATCATTGCATTCTGTTTTCTTTGCATTTTACACAGTGTCACAAATTTTTGGGAAATGGGGTTCTACAAACTTGTGTATGTCGGTGTGTCGTGTGTATGTCTGTTTGTATGGATGTCAGGTTTATTAATAGGCCCAGTTGAACATGGAGAGGTTTCAGGTTGTCTCAGGTAATACTAATCAAGGCTGAGAGCACAAAAGGCTAATGAAAGCAAACTGTGCTTGATTCTGTGGCACAGCAATCTGACCTAGACATCACAGGGCCCAAAGACAAATCAGCGTACTTACGTTTTGTACTGTAGCAACAGCAAAACACAGCAGCATTTGGTCAGAAAGGAAGTTAACTGAAGGTATTAATCCCAAAGTCTGAAATGTTGATGCACATACAAAAATGGAAACTAGGCCAGATTTTGTGATTAAAGCTCTTGGCGGACCAACCTTTGTAAAACATGTTTGCTTAATTCCATAAATAAATATGCTGTTGGTCGAGCTATGGTTAGGCCCCAGGGGGTGGCACTGAAATAAACAAAAAATAATTGGACTGATGAACATTCCCTCTACCATCGGTTTCTCAAAACACATAGTCTACCGCCCTGTTGACTCCGCATTCAGTTGGTAGTAAGGGAAATGTCTCCGTTTCCCTCACAGAGTGGAACAGATGACGATAGTAGCGGGCGACTATTCCCTCAGCATGTACGAAGGGACAGAACAACGCTTCAGCTCTCAGCTCTTGGTGCCTCACCCCCAGTACAACAAGATCACAAACAACGCAGACATTATGCTTATAAAGGTAAAAGAGAGGGCCAAATAAAAGTGTCATCTATGTACTTTTTTATTCACATTTTTAATATGAGGATCTTTGAGGGTCTTGGTAATGGACGTACAGCCCCCCCCCCCCACCCCCACCGACCCAATTCAAACCTGCCTCGTGTGTCCTCTGTCTGTCTTCATCTCTTTCCAGCTGAAAGCTCCAGTGTACCTGAATAGCTATGTGTCAATCGCTCCGCTGCCCCGCCAGGATGCTTCCGTGGCAGAGGGGCGGTTGTGCAGCGTGTCAGGCTGGGGCTATACCAGCTCCAGCGGAGACATACCCTCCACTCTGCGCACAGTCAAACTGCCCATGGTCTCCACAGCCCAATGCAACAGCAGTGAATCCTACAATGGGAGCATCACGTCTAGCATGCTCTGTGCAGGCTACAATGCTGGGGGAAAGGACGCGTGCAAGGTACAGGCGCTGGCTAAAGGCATTGGGATCATGTCCAACTGTGTGGACCTGGTCTTGTTGTAATAGCCTGTTTTGTACATACATTCTACTGGTCAAAACTGCTAGTAGGGGGAAATAAAGTCTTAAGTCTTTACGATGTTCATCTAGAAATGGTTCCAAAAATGTATTGCCATTGCACGCGGTCTAGAGGGCTGTCTGTGTTTCTGAACTCCAGGACTCTGTTGTTTTAGGGAGATTCTGGGGGCCCGCTGGTGTGTGAAGGTCGGATCTATGGTCTAGTTTCCTGGGGGACTGGGTGTGCCGACGCCAAGTACCCCGGAGTCTACACTGCTGTTTCAAAGTACCGCAGGTGGTTAGACCAGACCATATTTAGCTACTACGGCTTCTGCAGCAATTGACTACAATCCTGGGTTTCCGTCTGAAACACAAAACTATTCCTGAATCATATGAAAGAGAGCCCATTGTTTAGTTTATATGAAGCTCTGTGTATAGCCGTGTATAGATCTTCAAGTCTGAGGGGAGTGCATATAGACTGCATTGAATCAGTTAATAATAGTGACATTGTAAATTTAATTTAATTAAAGTATAATTATGTGAAGTAGAGATGTTATGAACTCTTATATACTCTAAAAAATAAATAAATTGTATTTCAGAATACAGGCCTACAGTAATACAACAAAATTGATGGAATCATTGCTAACATGCTCTTTAGCAGTTATAACTAGCATCTAACCAAATGATTCAAAATAAAGTGGCCAAACGGCATAACCCCTGATTTGTCTCAAACCCATTCATATTCATGCTCTTTAATAAAATGGTGGTATGTGCTGTTTGTTTGAAAGGACTTCCATTATACCCAAGTGAAATATGTGAAGTCAGGCCTGCTTAGCAATCTCTGCTAATATTGCCTCTGAGATTTGAATCATGTCACCCTGCCTGGAGTAAACACTAAACACAACAGCTGTATTTCCTGGAAGGAATGGCCGGTCTGCCTTTCCTCTAGATTGCTTTACCACCCTAGAGAATTCTGTGGACTCTGGCAATACCTGATATTGCTAGGCGTATCACTGCAGGATGAATACTTCATGGCCTACTTTAAGGGCTTCTCTGGTTTCACTGTCGTGCAACAATGGGGCCATTCCCAACGTGATGATGATGATGGGTGTGTCAGATAGCCGTGATGATCGGTGGTTTCTTCAAGCTATCTACAGAAGTTGTTTCACGAAGAGTGTCTAGTATTGTGTGGTCTTTACGATGGGTCTCTAGAGAATATCATATGTATCACCTGACATTTCATCATTTGAGGTTGGAATATATATGTAAACCTCAAAGGAATGTTTACAGTTTTTTCTGTGATTGTGCTTTGTATTTAAAAAAAAGAGCCAAAAAGGGCTTAGTGAACAAGAAATCCCAAGGAAAAGGTCTTTGTGGAAACAAAGGCAAAGCTTTTTGGTTTAGATAATGAAAATGACTCCTTCCCAAAATCTAGGCCAGGTGGTAACATCAATATTCCCTTAACGGCACTGACGGATTGGTACCTAGATTCTACCCTTGTCAATGATGTCTAATGCTTTCCCATTGGGAACGGTCAGTCGGTGAACAGCAGAGAGGCTGTGACCCCATTCCGTTCATGTCCTTCCGTTTTCAGGCGAAGACGGTATATTATTAATGAAAACGTTTTCTCCTGTAAAATTGCCTAAAAAAGTGAATGTGCTGAAATATGTAATGTTCTTGCTGTGCAGGCTGTAGATTCCTTCCTTTCAGGTGTGTTTGTAGTACTTACAGTTCATTTTCAGTGATTCACAGGGATTCATGAGGTAATTCTATATACAAAAATCAATTTTTGTAATAATGACTTATACAATGACCTTTTGTCCAATTGCGGTCCTGTTTGTGAAACATGCATACTGTTGTTTTGGTTTCATTGCCCTTTCTGCACTCACTCACTTTCCCCACAAGGGGGCGGGTGATCATCAGCACAAACAGATTCAGTACAACATTATGATGCCATGACTTTACTAAACCACTACTTCTGAGCGGTTAAAGCATTGAGTGTACACCGACCGGAATAATATGTCCATTTTGAGAGAGTCTCACGAAGGTTGGTTAAATTTGTCTTGTTCATTTTTGAAGCCGATATCGTAAGGGGTCCTTATAACAGTGTCACATGATCACATGTAATTGGTGGTAATTGCAGACAGTTTTTACTAAGGTTTTACAAAAAATGCTTGTTACCTTGTAATTACACTGTAACAAGGACCCAATCAAGCAGTCCCTTTATTACTTGAGGACAGACAGGACTCGTGTTACTGTGGCCTAGATGGACAGAACCACCATCTACATAGAGAAAAGCAAGCCATTTTTAATTGGCTAAAGAGAATGAGAAAGAGAGAGACAAAGGGATAGCTTTAGTATCCTCTCTTTGCCCCTCCAATGTTTTACTATTCTGTTCTCAGTTCAGGTGCTGACCCTTACCACCAGGTGACCCTGACAGGGTATATGCTGAGGGGCGTGTCCTGGACCTCCTGGTCTGGGGGGAGGAACGTGTCAGTGCATCCTCTCTCCTTCCCTCGCAACCTATCTACCTCTCCCTCCTTTTCTCTCCCTCTCTCCCGCTCTCTGGTTTGTCTACGCAGAACGGAAAAGCCAAGCAACCAATGCTAATGCGCTGGTTCCTCTGCCTCTCTCGTTCGCCAGTCATGTGGTTCTATGCATTTCCTTCTCTCATTTTCCATCCTTTTGTGCTTGGCTAAAAGTGCCAGCAGGCTCTTCTCAAATCTGGGGCAGAGCTGGTGAACAATTCACCCCAGCTGGCATCCACGCAGTGCGCGGCTCAGCCCAGGAGTGCTGCCTCAGTGTGGAAAAGATAGGAATTATTGTGCTAGTCTTAATGCAATATTTCTATGGTCTTCCGTTTTGTGAACGCGGGAGAAGTGAGCCTGTTCTGTGTTTTGAGCACCCCCTCCAACACAACACCTTTGTCTAGCACTTGCAGGTCTCCACGGAAGTTAAACGCAGGATAACAGATCATTGTTCAGACCGGAATTAATACCGGAAATGTATTGTACCACTCAGACTCGTCTCTCCTGCCGAAAGAACAGCAGAGACAAAGTGATCCATTAGCTAATGTAGAAACATAAGTTGTAGCATCGGTGTGGTTGAATAGGACAGCCACCCGGTTAATAGTTTCCCTATCTCCTGATGTGGATGACAGGCAGTCTGAACTGTTTATAACCAGTCAGCACTGAAACCCATTACCACTTAAACAGGGCCAATTTATTCTCCTGCTTTATTGAAAGAGCTATAGTATCAGTGAGGCTAAATTGAGATGAATAGCTCAAACACAGTGTCCTGTCAGTTTTGTCAGTGGGCTCCTGTGAAAGGACAGTGTACATTAAAATTGGTGACGTTTATAAGGCCTGTGAAACAATGCTAGAAGACTAGGAAATGAGAAAGGATTGCTCCTTTCCAGGGGCATGGTGGGACATGTTTGTCTGAATACATTACCTGTGATAAATGTGAAGCCTCCTCACCTTATCATCTGACATGGACTACTACTGTACTAATGATGTACAATGTTCTTGCTTTTTACATTTATTTAGACAGGGGCTTCTTTCACGTCACAAATACAATGAATTTAGGGGAATGAGTACAATGTTTTAGAGGATTCATTGAATTTACACCTGAAGCAAAACAAAAAAGTGTGATCTAGAGTTGTCATTATGCTTAATTCTATTTAAAATTATGAAAATGTTTCTGCATCTAATACACACATAACTTGAGTTCTCTATACTCTGTTTGCTGTGGCTATTTTGTAAAATAATAACCATGTACTAAGA
Organism: Novumbra hubbsi; assembly: GCA_016801125.1. Taxonomy (NCBI): domain Eukaryota; kingdom Metazoa; phylum Chordata; class Actinopteri; order Esociformes; family Umbridae; genus Novumbra; species Novumbra hubbsi. Next base: position 17,963 of record JACXGK010000290.1, read on the forward strand.
AAATCTACTTCTCCTCATAAATCTGGATGAAGTAATGTCATTTTGGTTCAGTAAATGTAACAATTTCTTTATTTTACAAAGTCTATTCGTCTTGCCAACCGACATGCCAGCAAATGTCTAATTCAATGTCAAAATATGTTTTTCCCCCCAGCATATTTTATTTTTGCCTATTTCCGTGTTCCCAAACACAAAATATCCATCTTAAATCCGGGTATTTTTTTTTTGCCTCTTTCATCTGTCCATTGCAGCGTCCGTTTCATCATGGACAGCACCACTGAGGCCATTTCCATGTTAAAGGAGGCCCGTTCAGTGTAGTTCATATGCTTATCCTTCCCGATTACCTTTTTGGAGTTTGGATCACATCACAACCTGGGTCATCAAAGGGGATTAGCCAATGACTAATCAGTTCATCAGGGTGGATCATCGGTGAAGATGGAAGCACCACCCATTTGTTTACATCCAATATGCAAAAGGTCTTGAATGGCGTTGTCATTGACACTGTTTTCTCTTAGTTGCTGTGTTTCCTCTCATAATTTCCAATCTGCTTAAGGGGGTTTCTTCTGGGATGATCCGGATCTGGTCTAATTAGCTCACTGAAACAGGAAAGAAAAGACTTAGCCTGAGGTCTCCCTTTCATCTGCTGGCGAGATGATGGATCGCAGAAGGAACCACTTACTGTGTATCCAAACATATCGAAATGAAATATCAGCCGTTGTATAAACATTTTCAACCTAAATTGAAACCCCCCTGTTTCATTCCGGAGCCTGTCCATCGGGACCTTGTCTGGGGGGGTCATGAAGCGGCTCACCAGCTGCTTGTGGAACAGGTTGGCAAAGCTGGAGCAGAGACCCACCTGCCCTGGGAGCAAATAGAGGGACCAAGGGAGGCCGTGGACAGCAGGAGGGGAACTCCAAGCCCTGTTGCCACATCGTGGCTTGGCCCCAGCTACCCATATGCAGAGGAGTGGAATCTTAGTGTTACTTGCAATTGACCCAATTTCTTGAGTGCATCAGAACTGTCAGTCAAACTGTTTACGTTGTTCCTTTTGCTTGACAAGACAGTATGACATTGACTAGTCCTCAATCAAAGCTTTCTACTGTTCACGGTTTAACAAGCTCTGGTGTAATGTAAGCCTCAGAAAAAGACATGGCAAATAAGGTAATACTTGAGCCAACATCCATTACAATTAAGTGAAACGCTCCAACAGCACATTGGCAATGCATTGAGTATTTTAAATCTTTAAATTTAAGTCTGTTACATGTTTAGCAGATGCTCTTATCCAGAGTCATTATGGTAATAGCCTTGCCCAGGGGCACAACAAAATACTTTTTGTTTTACATTATTGGTTCTGGAATTAGATCCAGTGATCATTTGATTACTGGCCCATTGTTTTTGACCACTAGGCCAGATCTGCACTCATTTCTGCTGATAAATATAATCTTTTTATATTATGCAATATTCTCTAGTGGACAACAACATCTGCTGAAGTGCAACGTAGGTAACTGGCTAGAAAATATACGTGGTTAATTAATCATACGATACGTTCAGACTAGATGAAAAATGTACAGTTTTCCCTGTTGAGGGGATATTAAGAGCCTGAACACAGTGTAAGGAGGAAAGATGAAAGGATAATTAGGGACTCCACAATATCTATTTTTCAGGAGCAGCCAGAGAGCAGGATTCAAAATTACCACTAAATTACCATTCATGCAAATGAGACAGACCCCACAGTCTGAGATCAGGAAGTGATCAAAGAGATTCAGATGATCGCTGATGAAGCGATCTACTGAAATCACTCATCTTCCAGTTGTCCTGTATTTCTGGACCTCAACTTTCTATACCTCAACTTCTTCACTCGTCCGTCATTATGTTGTTCACACACCGCTACAAATTTAAAACACCAACATACCACAACCCCAGTATATATATTTTTCAACAACAATCAGACAATACTCTTTGGACATTTACTTTTTATCTTCTTTTTTTTTTAAAGCTAGATAGAATCATCATTTAATTCCTGCTCAAAGAGAAATAAGGCAATTTAGTCATGGTTTCTAATTTAAGCTAAGGGATGGTAGCGCTGTAGCCATCAAAGGGCAAGACGGCTTTGTCCTTCACCAGAGATTCAGCAGACAGCAGCCCTTTATGGTACACATCCGGTTGGAGCTGACTGACACACAGACTCACTGTCCGCCCCCGCAACCAAACAGCACCAAGGCCCGCGGAAAAATCACATCAGCCCTGTTTCATGGAAACCCGAGCCTCACCTACAGCCATGCAAGCTTCAATAAACAACCACTTTCGCATTAATAATAGTTATACAGTTACACATTTTTATGTGAGTATTTACAATTTGTTCGATTCTCGTGTCAAATGTTGGCTATTAGTGCTATATTACTACTTGATTGTGAGTGTGTCACACAAGTGACTGTGCGATTGACGACATTCGGATGGTGGGAGAGGGGTGAGAGAATTCTGATGAATGAAGTAAAAACAGCATTGAGAATGACTGAGAGAAAAGAGAGAGAGGGAGATAAATGAAAGGCGTCGTGGTTGTGTTAACTAGTCACGGAAGGCTTGTCATGTTTGAATATTAAAAGATGTAATTTCAATACCAACACGCCTCAACCATCTTCTGTTCGGGTTTCTTGCGACAGGGGCACTGTGTGATACAGTTATGTGTGACGCATGATAAAAATTAGCAGGGGAAAACATGACCATCAAAGTACAGGCTGAATGTTCACTGCAGGCAGCACCCAAAAGAAGTATGCCATGCATGTCCTGTTGGATAAAGGCCTGGTGATGTTATAAAAATGTAATTGTTCCTCATGCACTGGCTTGAATCTCAGACAAGATGCAAAGGTCATACTCTAACTTGCAGCAAAACGGAAAGGTAGAGGCACATTTGAATGTGACATTGTTCTCCGAAAAAGCTTCGGAGGCTTTGTCAGGCAGTAGTGCAAACACTGTGAGCTGCAAAAGCCATGTCTTTACATATCAATTGGACATAATCCTTGTGTCTCCAGTAAGATCTACCTACAGGCTTACAGGCTTAACAACTGTCCCATTACTGTTTACTTTTTCAAATATTCGAAATCCAGGTCTGTTAATATTTTGAATAAACTGCCATTTTATTTCTGAAATATGGATTAAAAAAAAAATCAAGGGAGTGTATTCACAGTTCCCCCAATTTTTACAATTTGACAACCCTAAAGAAATCCAAAAAAAGCCAAGAAATCTGACCTTTCAATGCCCAAACAGACAAAACCTGACAGAGCTGGAGACAGATGTGTGACGGATTACTTCTCATCAGTATGCACAAGGAAAACATCTAGACTGGATGCTGCTTGAATTCTGTAACTTCCTCCGTCTGGCCGGACAACCATCACCAATAGAGGGGGGCATGGAGGGACTGGGGGTACCAAACAACCCCAGATGACCTCACATCCAGTCCAACACAGCAGCTAGAGAAACGGGAGGATTGAAGGTGAGCCTGGAGTGCTGAGAAGTAATGCCTGTCGGATGGTGTGTCTGTTATGTGAGAGCTGGAGGAACTGGAAGAGTGAGGCGGTGCACCTCGTGGGATATCCACTGTCAATAATCTGACCAATGGCATACCTTTAAAGCCTTCTTTGGAGTTATCTGAACAATAGCTTGCCTGGGATGTTAAGTTTAGCCAATGGCAAAGAATATGCGGATCGAGGAGGAAAAATCTGTTTCATAATTTTTGGAATGAGGCTGTAACCTAACAAGGAATGTTCTGTATGCCCTAGAATTAATTTAAAGTGGAACTGATAGCACTTACTTTGAGGACATGCACCAAACAGATAACAGTCATAATGTATGTTAAATGTATTAAATCAATTTTTATGCCTCATGCTTAGTAGTCAAATATCTAGGTACCAGGTTGTAAATCAAAGACTGTTACATCATTTGCTGCCTCCATCTGTTTGGTTTTATGCACTGTTTTAGTAAAATTATTTGATTTCCTTTTTCCCCGACTATTGTAGCACAATCACTGTAGAAAAATCATGTCACACTCTCTACTAGCGTGAATTGAACATTTTATCGAATTTTAAGTTAAATACATTTAAAGTAAACTATTGTAGTGTAAAAAAAAATACTTTAACAAACCTCATTAAAATGATACATTGGTTCCTCCACTCAATTATACAGTATCAATATTAATTTACATAAATTACCTTAGTAGTCATTTGCATTGATTTAATCGGTGCCACAGTCAGTCAGGGAATGTCCTGTTGTAATGTGGTTGGGGCATGTGGTTGAAGCATGTATTCGCAGGCTAGTTGCAAGTACTGCTTTTCCTGCTACCTGTAAACCAGCAGTTCAAGAAATGAGACGACTAATTAGCATTTTGGTCTACAGTAGCTGTGATTGCGTAGTGTTCAAGACTGACATGCTTTTCTTTGTTTATACACTACCATGTGTATTCTCTAGAATGGGATATGATTTTATGCAAATGCATGCCCATTTCCACATTCTACAATGCCATAGAATTCTCACAAATGCCTTAATCGATGTCATTCCCCAATATTCAGTGTGGGAAAAGTATGGAAACATGGAAATTACATTTCAACATTTCATGCTGTGAAAATGCTGTCAGTTCCACTTTATACGTTGAAAAATGTATGTGCTGTACAGTTGCATTTTCTTGCAACACTCGTATGTCAATATCTCCTTCAATTACTTGTATTCCTTTCATCCCCTAACAACAGGCAGCATGGACAGATCCATTGCCAAGCAACCAATAAGCTATTTTATTTATTAGTGGTTTGGGGCTTAGTAGCCGTCAGACCAACTGTCACCAGATGCCTCTGGTTCTGTGTTCTGGCACATTACCAATCAAATGATTATTATAGAAATGTAGCATTTTGTATCAGAGTGTAGTATCATACTAATGAACTGAGTATTTACAAAGTAGTCTGCTGTCTCTGGTATAGTGACTATACGGCAGTAACCCTAAGCTCTCAGCTACATAATCATTTTGCTGAAAGTATTGTTTTTTAGTTACTTTATTTACCATGCCTTTCCAAATCGAAGTTATTTGTAGAATTTCATTAAGATATTACATTTAAAAAAAAATCGGAAATGTTGCTGTGGTGAAACAGGCTATGTTCAACCATTGATACTTCTTGTGATTTAAAAGAGATCTGATAAGGTGCACTCTAGTAACAGCATAGCCAAGACTATCTCCTCCCACATTGCAGGCTAATGATACCATTAACGCCAGCCACTAATTAGGATTAACAAGCCTTTTTAGGGAGCAGAACAACCTCTTCATCCCTCCCTCTCACAAAATCTCAAAACAAGTTGAGATTGAGCAGAAGTTGCTGATCCTGGACACATATACCTGCGTTGATCTTGCATTGTCCGTCATACAATTGTCGTCCCGTTGAAAACGGCTTTATTCGCCGTGTTGATCCTGTATTATAAATTCCCCCGGGTGGTCGTTTTTCCATGCTGATGGGTTTAGGGTTGACCCTAGGACAATGGCCACTGGCGAGTTAAAGGAAGAGAGGTCTATCGTATCGTAAGTATCCTTTTTGCTTTGACTGAGGACAAACACTGCACATACCAGGGCCAGATTCCTCAAAATACTCTTGTCCGGCCCCTTCTACTGCCAGTAGAAGACATATTTATTCTGAGAACCTACAAGTGGTCAGTAGAACATTGAATCATCTGGCATATCCTGAGACAGGTTTATGGATCCAGACGCTTGGTACCTTCTTGGTACCTTCTCTCTCTTTTATTATGTAGAAAGCTGTCAGTAGCCTGCAGAGAGGCTTGTTAAATGGCACACTGTGTGCTGACCAATCTGAACTTGGTGGAACTACTGGTTCAGCTAAGAGTCCTTGTGAATACACGTGAAAGCCAGGCTAATGCCAAGATACTCTGCTAAATTATTTTTTATGTTGTGCACCTGGAGGGCTTGGCTCTGCAGCCTCATTTCAGTGTTTTATGCACCCCGATTCATGGTTTTAGTCCAACAGAGGAGAATCATTTCAGTGTTTTATGCACCCCAATTCATAGTTTTAGTCCAACAGAGGAGAATCATTTCAGTGTTTTATGCACCCCAATTCATAGTTTTAGTCCAACAGAGGAGAATCATTTCAGTGTTTTATGCACCCCAATTCATAGTTTTTGTCCAACAGAGGAGAATGAATTCTGTTTTTTAGGAAACGGTGCCTAACTGAATATTGAATATTCTGTTGTACCCTAGTAACCTTGAAGTGATCTGCATTTTGCAGAGTTTTCATTTAACTGCAGCGAAATCGCAGGTCATTTGTATTGATAATAATTGAACAATGTGGGAACAGAATTGTCTCTCATACCCAGCTGTGGATACTGCTTTCAGAAAGGTTTATATTCTGCACACACTTCTCCATACAAGGCAGTCCTGTTAAGACAGAGGATTATTCATGACCAAACGGCTGAAATGATCTTGAGTGTGATGTCCTTTGCCACTGGTTTTTGATGCACGTGACATGTCTTACCGGGCAGAATCCTCCATTCTCCATTTTATCAGAGCCAGAGGACAAAGGCTTTTATGAGTTTATGAATCAATGTCTCACTCTTTTCTATATACAACATTCTCCATGTCTTTTTCTTGCTTCCTGTATCTGCCTCTCTTGTACACATTTCTTGCTTTCTCTATTTTTCCTCTCTGGCTATTTCCCTCACTGCTTTCTTGTTTGCAGTTTCTTTTCTTTATGACCATGCTTTCAGTCATATATATATATATATATATATATATACACACTCAGAAAGATAAAGCAACAATCTTGCACTGGCACGATTCCCATTGTCCATTATAATTATAATTATTTATCTGGACAAGAGAGACCATACATCATTTCGACAAGACAAAGTCCATTTCAAAGGCAAAACCTCAAACTTTATTTAAAACTTTATAGCATTGGCCTTACAGTAACTTTGAATAAAAGGATGGACCATTCACTTCCTATTTATTACACGTAACTAATGGGTACTTAAATTTACAAATTTAGGATTTGACTTCCACTGGTAAATTACCAGACAGACTGCTTTTTTATTTATATGTTTGATATGTAGAACACAACATCTATTATCTCAATTGTTAAACAGTAACATTTTGTATTCATTGTTGTTGTTTTTTTAAGAAAGATTTAAAATGTTGCTGATAGCTTATGTATTTATTATTGTTAATTGCTGTAAAACATAATCAGTTTGTCACATTTTGCTATATTACAAATGGTATCTTGGTATTTTGTTTTGTTTTAAATTTTCATCTTAATCACTGGAACTCCAAATAAATTATTTATTTGAGTTAATTTAAGGTAACGTTGCTGCATTAGTAAAAGCTCTGTTCTAAAGTGGCCAAATCAAAGCCCAGATTTAAATCCAATTGAGAATTTGGAGCAACCTGACAGAGCTTGAACTGTTTTGCAAAGAAGATGGAGCAAAATTGCAGTGTCCAGATGTGCCAGCCTGATTGAGACACATCCACACCAGCCCCCTTTTCCACCCTTTTTTTGCAAACAAAGGGCTCCGTTTAAACCCATGATGCAGCAGTACATGGGCACCTGAGGCAGCAGGTTAGACCTCTAGATCACCCTAGACCCCTGAATCACCCTAGACCTCTGGATCACCCTAGACCCCTGGATCACCCTAGACCCCTGGATCACCCTAGACCTCTGGATCACCCTAGACCTCTGGATCACCCTAGACCCCTGAATCACCCTAGACCCCTGGATCACCCTAGACCTCTGGATCACCCTAGACCTTTGGATCTCCCTAGACCTCTGGATCTCCATAGACATTTGGACCACCTTAGACCTCTGGATCAATCTTTTGGATTGTGTCTTTGTGGGTGTTTCTATTGTACCTCTGTTGGTCAATTAAACTGAAACACATTAATGCTTGTGTGTGTAGTGTGTGTAGTGTGTAGTGTGTAGTGTGTAGTGTGTAGTGTGTAGTGTGTAGTGTGTAGTGTGTGTAGTGTGTGTAGTGTGTGTGTGTGTGCCTGCGCCTACTGTGCAGAGGCTGGCTTGTGGACATGAGGGAAGAAAATTGAAACCCATTCCTCTTTCCCGGGTAGTGCATTAATGTCTCACTTGGGTTCCTCCACTCGTTTTGCTCATTTTCCACCTGCTGCCTTTTAATGGTGAGACCGTCCTCTGAGATTGGACAATTGGTAAAATGCCACAGTGTCATTAAAAAAGCAGGATTAGTACTCAATTTGAGCTACTAGATCCCAAAAGTGAAACGGCACTGCAGGGGTTTATGCGGATTATTAGAACATATATATATTTGATCTTTCAAGCACATTTCTACACATGCCTTTTGCAGAGGTTTAGCACAAATTGTCCTTAAATTATTGTATTTTATTATTTGATTAATTGCCCTGTAATTCATAAAAAATCAGAGTGCTCAACATTAATTTGTTATCAGTGCAAAGGATTCATTAATTCAACTGACTTATATCCTGCTCACACCAGCTGCAATGTGCGCAGCCAAACCATTTGAGCCACCATGCTAACACACACTGTTATTTTATCAGTGTAAGGCACTATGTTTACAACTTCATGAAAATGGGTATACTTTTTTATAGAGTTAGGCGCAGTTAAGTACTCGTCATCACTTTTAAACAAGAAGTGAGTCATTTCCTGTGGGTCACAGGTGTCTTACTTCACTCAGGAAGATGACGATCATCAGTTTTAATGTTCACCTCTTTGATAATCTATGCAACTCTTGTTGTGTGAATAGGCTCTTAGTTCTGCCCAGTAATTCAAAATCCTAGAAAACATCATCCCCCACAATCTCAGTTCAGAGAACAATATCGCAGCAAACACAAGAAAGGCTCACTAGTAGATGTATTGCCAGTGGCAGCTGACAAAACAAATCTCTTAGTCCATCTTGATCCAGCATGATGCATTAAATGCAGAGTCCATCCTCACCTCATCCATCAACAACTGGTTCAGGTTTGCCTGCGGCAGGTAAACTAAAACACAATGTGTCTTTGCAGAGAAGATCATTAGCTGCTACCTGCCCCTTTCAAGGTCCCACGTGACCCCTGCTGACCCCTCTTGCTCTGGTCACCCACTTTTCCCCAGAAGGATCCTGCCACAAAACTATTAAGATCATCGAATGCCGTCACCGGAACAGTTTATTTCCCTGTGTTGTGCCCTTCAGTAACCAGCCCTCTGTCCTACAGACACGAAGCAGACATCAAGCCACCTTAAATTGTACACTAAACTCTGTTATAGTGAAGTTTTGTTTTTTAGCATGTTAAACCTCCTTTTATACTTAATGTTTGTATAGAAGCATCATCTAGACAACAGTTTTGGTCTAAGTATAATTTTGCTGATTTATTTGGCTTTTTAGTTGCCTGCAAGAGCCATATGCTGCAGTCACCTGACACAGAAAAAAACACGCCTAAAAATGTCACCAAAACGACATTGCAAGTAGAGTAGTCGCCTGGGATACATACAAAGCCTTAATTGGGTTACTAAGGTCAAGAAACTAAAGATTTAATATAATTGAGGGTTCCTTCTAATTATTTCATATAATTTAAGGGATTGTTTCTACAAGCATCCTTCCAGCTGTGGCTATTCTGATTTTAGGTAGTAATTTATTGGCTACATTAATGACATAACTTGATCAGTACCAATACCAGAGTAAATCAGTCAACAGCTGCATAACTATTAAAGTAGTTGATTCTGCTTTGCTAGTAAGCCAGGTTTCATACGCCTGAAGTTGAGCTTTGAAGAGCATATCTAATGTCATCTTATTCATGTGAATTGGATTGAGGAATGTTGTCATATTTTCCCTTGTTCCAGACCCAGTATAAATAAAAATCACAGCCATTCCATTTTTCTCACAACTTTATTTTTCGTTTTCTGGTTGGATATATGATTCTAATAAAAACATAGAATCAAATTCATCCAACAAACAATGAGAATGCGCTGGCCATTAATAATGCATCAGAAATTCCAGACTTATTGGAAACATATTGATAACGTTGCGTTCATATTTGGTGGCTCAAAATGCAATAAAAGAAATGGTGGACGTAGTTTACCTCCACAGGGAATTTTAATGAGTTAATTCATTTCATCATGTTTTTTTCATCAGGACATTTCATAATGAGAAAACCCCCAGTCTGTCTGTTGAGAAATAAGCTCACTAATGGGTTAGCAGGCCTACAGTATCTCAAGCTGAGCACTGAAATAAAACAATCATAGCTCTGTGTAGTTTCTCTCTTGTCTCTTGTTTGATATAAGTTTTACATAAATGCTTAGGAAGGCAGGGAGAATTGCGATCTGGACTATTTGTTCTCGGTTTAAAATCTGACAGGCAATCTTTTAAGTGCCCTTTAAACTGACCCTTTTCATACAATGTCATTGGTTACTTACCGCCTAAGTCTTTCCATCAGATCAGAAGGCTTGGTGGCGCTGAGGGGTTTGCACAAGCGGTAAAAACCCATTACCAGAAAGATTAAGAGTTTTACTGCTGCAAAGTGTTTAAGGTGCAACATTTTAAATAATGTAATATCTGACATGATATTTCTCTGCCAGTCATTAATCAACAGAATGCAGGCCTGGGGTGAAGAAAATATAAACTTGCTGGGGTCAATTAAAACATTCTGATGAACTTGTAACCCACACTCTAGGATTGATGTGTAATGGTTACAAATATGCGTAATCTGTAACTTGAATCACAATCATACCTCAGATAACCATAACATTCCAATTTTGAAAGTGAGTGGCTTTGATGAAATTAACACAAAATGTCACACACATGACACTTACATGTCACACACAACACATACATGTCACACATATGACACATACATGACACACACACGATACATAAAAGTCACACATATGACACATGCATGATACCCTCATGACACATATATGGCACACATACATGACACCCCCATAATGACGTATACATGGCCCACATATGAAACATACATGACACACCTATGACACACACATGACACAAATATGACACACATGATACATACAAGTCACACACATGACACATAGTTGACACCCATATGACACATACATGGCACACATATGAAACATACATGACACACGTATGACACACACATGGCACACATATGACACATACATGACTCAAATATGACACATATATGACACAATCCCCATTTTATTTCTTTTTGGCTCGTCAGTGACACTTTCTAAGTGGTCAAACATCCCAGACTGCATCTTTAAAAAGATTAATGGCAGGAGTTTGATTAACACTGCCGGTGTTTATTAGTCTTAAAAGACTATGGAAGTAGAGCACTAGGCCACATCCTTGGACTGGTCTTAAAGTTATTATACTGACAATTAATTATTCTTGAGGCCTAATAACAGAACAAGAATAATTATCACAGCCATGATAAAAGCATACAATGCCACTGTACCTCCAACAACACCACCCAAACTGGGATTTACATAATAATCCTCCTAGTACATCTTCCAAACAATGATTAACCTAATCATCTTCCTAGAACACCTCCCAAACAGGGATTAACCTAATCATTTTATAAGAACACCACCCAAACTAAGACTAACCTAATCCTCTTCCTAAAGCTCCACTCAAACTGGGACTAACCTAATCCTGGAAAAGAAACTTGAATAGCCCATTTTCATAAGAACAAAAACACTTACAGTATACATTTATTTACTAATTACTAATAGTATATTCTCAGGCCACACATGTCTATTGAATAGCAAATAAAAAAGGACAGCAAATAACAATATCAGAAATCTATGCAAGTTGTTTAGAGTGTTAGAGATCAGTAAGAAAGGGCACTCTGTCTTGTTATCAGACGTAGATAAAGAACTATGAACAATGAAACACAGTCTGTGAGGGACACAAGAAGGACACTGTCCCAAAAAGATTGGATCAAGTGTATATCTGTCAAATCCATCATGATTTATTTATTGTAACAAGACCACAATGTTCTTATTCAAATCCAGTTTGGATAGATTTGCTTGTTTTTACTGCATGACATTTAGAAATGACTAATATAATGCTCTCTCATGTTCATAAAGGTTGGTAGCGTTACAGGAACCATTGGTGGCAGTCAGTTATTTCAAGCTGTTTTATAGTTCATTGGTGAGATGACATGAAGTTGTATTGGGGTTGGCATCCATACAGGAATAATATGCTTCACGTCACCATACTGTAGTGGGATACACATACACATAATACTGCATAAATGTAGACACATTTTACAGAGGAGCGGTGGGAAGACAGACAACTTTCCTCCACAGCTTCTTACCACCACAGCGCCTTTCCCCCACAGCATCTTTGCTCCATAGCATCTTTCCCCCACAGCGTCTTTCCCCCACAGGGTCTTTCCCCCACAGCATCTTTCCTCCACAGCGCCTTTCCCCCACAGGGTCTTTCCCCCACAGCGTCTTTCCCCCACAGCGTCTTTCCCCCACAGCGTCTTTCCCCCACAGCATCTTTCCTCCACAGCGTCTTTCCTCCACAGGGTCTTTTCCCCACAGCATCTTTCCTCCACAGCGTCTTTCCCCCACAGCATCTTTCCTCCACAGCGTCTTTCCTCCACACGTCTCCATGAAATTCCTGTTGTTTTGATTGAGTTCCGTTGACCCCCCTGCTGCATCTATTGAGTGATATAGTACCTTATGATTTAACCCATGACTGTTGTCTTGGACATCCAATTCAATCCTCCTCTGTGACTTTATTGGACAATAAATTAGCCAAAGCGTGTATAAACCATCAGGCTCCAGCGATATTCTGTCAGGATCCAATCCAATCTTGCTCAAACATTTACGGAGATATATTGTTGGGGGACTAGACCATGACACTGTATACGCGGTCAAGGATGGCTTGGGGAAAGAAGGCTGCTTTGCTGGGGGCAAACCAATGAAGACCCAGCGCCCAGATACCTTTCCAGACATTCCAGTGGGGGAACTTGGCTGGGTTGGGGGCTTCATGATTCCTCTGTGTGAGCATTGAGCGAGTGGGCTTAGCTCTGAGGGGTTGGCAGTACTGACGGGCCCTTGACAGACAAAGCTCCAGGAGATTAGCCCAGTCATAACTGCTGTGAGACTCTGATATGAGTGCTGGGCCGGATTTACAAAGGGTTGGACTGGGGCTGAAGTTGGGTGTTGTTTGTGGGCTGAACTGAGGAAGGCGTGCATTTGTCTGTCTCTCTTTGGGCAGCTGCTGGATCTGGAAGACAGGTCTGTACCAGCAGACTGCAGGGTATATCAGGCAGGGAAATAGTGTTCTATTGAGAATACCACTTATACCAGAGGTTACAGCCATTACAATTCCATGTATCCCCCTGAGTGAAAGGGAAAGGTTGATAACACATGTGAGGGTAATATTTGGTGATGCTCCGTCAAAAGGCAATCTAATTTTAAAAGGAGAAACATTTCTACTGGGGATCTAATAACAATGAGCACTGTAAACAGTGCAATATAGTGTCAAGGGTGTATAATACTGCTCATGTTGGTAAGCTAAACTACAGCATGAATGCCAGAGTTTTGAGGTTTTCTGCAACAACTAATTAAAGTGTCACATCACATTAATGTGCAAACCAGAAATGGTGCAAGGTGATGATTATAGGAGATGTAGACCTACTATCTTCATGTCAAAATCCTAAAGGGATTTTTCAATTTCAAATAAGGCTATGTTGTACTGAAAATGGCATTACACAGACAATACTCCATGACGTCTCCAATATGAATCTGCCCCCTGACTTCTCTTGTAAATTGAGTCATATACCAGGGCCTAAAATTAACCTTGGTCACATGATTTTGTCCTCAACAAATTACACATTGTGCAGTAAAGATTTTGATCATGAACATATTTCATTCATGGTTCCGATGTGTGATTTATGTGTTCCCGTAATTTGTCGGAGCAGTGTATATGCAACAGAGTCCCTGGAACAAGAAGCTGGTTTTGTTTTTTTCTCTAGGACGGCCACAGTGGTAAAAATATGCTCGTATGCACAATAACACTTGTCCTTTCCATCCCTTATGGGTTACTGGCTGAACAGTGGTCCAGAAAAAGGGAGACGGAAGCCATTTGCAGCCCAACCTTCAGGGAACAGCGTGAGGCTGACCTCTCACTTGGGTTCTAGGTCCAAATGTATGTAGAACTACTAATAATGTTTGATAGCATGTTAATGAACATCCACAATGATCAGCTAGTCTGCCATAGGAGATGTGCCTCCTAAACATTCTGGTAGTTGTGAAAGTTGTAGGATTTCCCTCTTCCAGAGAAAACATGTGTCCAGGCTCTTAATGAAGACATTGTGGGGTTGGAGGGTCCATGTGCTGAGTAGTTATTTTTCTCTTTCTTAATGTCTTTCAGCCTAGCCAGTTCCTCCCAAATGTGACTTTGTGGTGATTTTTCCCAAAAAGCAATGATCTTAAGGAACGTACAGCAGTATGACAGGATCATTAAGACCCAGTCAGGTCTGTACATCTGGGTTGAAAAACAGTGGCATGTCAACACGGGTTACAAATTTCACGTTTATTACAAACACTTTAATGGGCTGGGATTTGTTTTTCTCTGAAGCCAGGTCATATTGATTTAGATAAGCTAATGTGATCATTTTAAGGATAATACTGGGAGTTGATTAAATAGTTTTGTTCTTCTGTTTTAATCTTCACTGCAATAAAGAATGATCCAGTGGTCAGATTTAGTTATATCAGCATACAAGAATAGAGAGTATTTCTATTCAGCATGTTATTCAGCATTAACAGATGTTAACATTTACCTTTCAGAAATCACACCAAACACTTTGGATTGAGATCACGGGTGGACAATGATATAGGAAACTCCGATTAAACACCTTCCTGTAGTCTCTGTCTGAAATTCATCAGAATGTCCATGCCTCAGCCTCACACCCTTAAGGGTTAAAGGGTCCACGAAGTAGTCTTTGTATTTACATTTTGGAATAATAACTCTATTGTCCAGTTAATCTTTCAGTGTGTTTCTTAAGAAGTAACTTACCCCAAAATAGCTTTATCGTTCATTTTTTGCAATCCTCCTTTGGGCCTTGAAATCCTGAGTCTGATTTTGTGGGCTTATTTACGTACACAACCCTGATTGGCTGACAGGATGGTCTGAAGCCCATCGCTTCTACCGCATGAACAGTACTTGATTTGAGTACAGAAAACACTTTAAAATGTGCTTGGGTGTGACAAACTAAGGGTAATGGTGAATAGTGTTATATAAAATATAATGCAGAACTGCTAGGTATCAGCTTTAAAATTGATAAGAAATAATATGGATTTCAACCTACAGCCATTAAGGGCATTTCAGTCTGCTTCTGTCAAGAAAAAGTTAGGACACCCCTAATTGCTGGTATTGCCTCCTTTGGCTGAAATAACCTCAATGAGATGTTTTCTATAACTGTCTACCAGTCTCTGACATAGAATGGAATAAAGGAACACCTCAAACATCACACAGGAAAGAGTGGGGAAATACTTTCTCCAGGAAAGGTTTAATTAGGTTATTTTAAAGGGGGCAATACAAGCTATTAGGGCATAGGGTTTCCTAACTTTCTCCTCAGAAGAAAATCTTTTGTTAAATAAATTATATCATGATTAAAATGTAATTGTTTTTGGTTCAATTACATCACCTTTATAACAATATTTTGATATTGTTTGAAAGAAGATAAAATATTAATAATTCCATATTTCTTCAAAGATAAATAAATATTTAGTAGGTGTTTCCTAATTTTGTTTACATGACTATTCTATTTTGACCTGAATTGAAAATGTAAATTCAAAGTCTAGCAGTATCATAAAAATTATTATTAATGTTACCATTTTCGGTTAACCCAATATAATTGCAGGCCACAGGTCATGCTAGGCTAAAGATGCTACAACTCCCTGAATAAACCACTATGATTTTACACAAAAAATATGAAATTGCGATACAGCTACACGATGATAATACTATTTCATTTTGGTCTGTGTCTTGTATTGCCTCCGTGTGCTCTGGGTAACGCTTCCCTGCATAGTGGAAGAGGAGGTATCATCAACCGTAGAAATATAATTAGACTTGACTTGCATAGAGGATTCCAGTTCTAGTAATTATATTTCTATGTTGGCAGCTGCCTGACTGTAGTCCCAGTAGTGTTGCAAGTGCACAGTTGATAGAGGCTGGCTCATAACAACTTACTATAGATGCACGTGAATGCTATCTGCACCACACACACACACACAAACACAAACGCATGGCCTAGAGTGCTAACAATGTAACTTAATCTAGCCCATATTTTGGAATGGCATTTCAAATGTACCCAATAGGAAAGCTAACAACAGCCCTGTAAAAAGATAAGGAAGTTCCCTACATTATGTAATAATGCCAACACCACTGCACCAACTAAAACTCTGTCTGCGGTCTGTTGGAGTCTGTTGAACAGATTGCTGCAGGGTAAAGTTGTGATGGTAATGCTTCTTGACATATGAATGATTTTAAAATATATGACATGCACATTCTTAATATGCTATTCTTGCTGGTATTGTGAGGTCTCTTGGTGGGCAAACGTTATCCCACTGAGAATGTATTTTCCCAAATTCCCATTAACTTAAAATGAACCCAAATTGTAATGGTAACACTTACTGTAACCCCAAAACCCTAATTATATCTCCAAAACCCTAATGCTATCTCCAAAACTAACAATATCTCTAAAACCCTAATGCTATCTCCAAAACCCTAACCCATCAACGCTAACCAACATTCCAACCCTGGTCTTCTGAATATAGTAATACACATGCACAAATCCATATGAAGGAAACACAAATACGCACAAATTCAAGAGCACAACCCATCATGGACATTGTAACTTAAGCAGGGTTGTTAAAGAATTTAATTAGCCATGGTGATTCAGCGTAAATGCCCTTTTCCCGGGATATTTAGTATATGGACTGGAAGATAGAGAGGAGCTCCATGGCTGTACATATGTTTAGCTTAACAGTGGCTGATCAAACGGCTGTCTGGAACTGCTGAACAGACAGGGACGTGGCTGTAGGGGCTCTGAGAAGAGACAGTGACTGGTTGTAGATGAAAGGAACGTCAAACATGGGATTGGGTATAAGAAGCAGGTACATACAGTACACGTCATTATTTTACACTCTGTCCTCCTGTCTGTCTGTCTCTCATAGATAAACTCTCTGTCTTTCTCTGTCCTCCAGTCTGTCTGTCTGTCTGTCTGTCATAGATACACTCTGTCTTTCTCTGTCCTCCTGTCTGTCTGTCTCTCATAGATAAACTCTCTGTCTTTCTCTGTCCTCCTGTCTGTCTGTCTGTCATAGATACACTCTGTCTTTCTCTGTCCTCCTGTCTGTCTGTCTCTCATAGATACCCTCTCTGTCTCTCTCTATCCTTCTGTCTGTCTGTCTGTCTCTCACAAATACACTCTCTGTCTCTCTCTATCCTTCTGTCTGTCTGTCTGTCTCTCACAGATACACTCTCTGTCTCTCTCTCCTCTCAGATTCAACTGAAGTGCAGGCTGACCTGATGCCGTGGGTGAGCTTTAAGGGGCCTTGTCCAACCACTAACTCCTTTTCTCAAATTATGCTTCCAAGAAGAGGTAATAGTGTTAACCAACTTTGGTTTGATCCACTAGCCAATTAAAAAACAGTTCACTGGTGAGTTAGATTCCATTAGGGCATCAGGGCTAGTAGTGTTCAAGCCTCATTGGAGTGTAAATATTTTGGCAATTCAATTAACATTTTCAAATGAATGGGTAAATGTGACTGGTTCTGAACATCTAAATTTTTTTATAAAAGTTGCCCACTATGGTAATCAAATGTCTATCCAATTGATTTGTCTCATCTGAATAAAACTGATGAGGTTCATAAGATTTGTCTCACCAAGACCTTCCTTTTTCAAAGCTGTCATTGTGGAAGGATGAGGTGGGCATAAGAATACATGCTATAATCATCTTGTGAACCCTCTTCATTAGATATTTGCTGAAAGAAACAAATAGAATAGAATTTCTAACAAATTGTCTGGATACTCCATGTTTAGAATATCAACAAAAGCTACAAAAGAAACGAAAATGTATTTGAATTTGTCTTGTTTGCCTTCTGTGTGGTGAAGAAGATAGAAGAGAAGATAGAAGAGAAATTATATTCCGACACCTGCTTTACGTTTCCCTATTAACAGTCTTCTCACAGCAATGCCTCAACAACACATCAGCGATGAAGAGACTAGCAAGGCCCAGTCAGTCTATAAACTCAGCATTATAAGTTGTGTCCCAGTATAAATAAATCAAAACCTATTTGCAGGATAAACGTATCCCCACTGATTGACGGTCAACAAAGACCTTCCTTTCCTTTCCTAGCAGGTTGGCACTTATAACCATTAGACTCCAGATGACACATTAACCACTGAGATTTTCTTTTACTACAGAAAGTCATTATGGATACTTTGAAACTGATGCATTTACACATCTAAAATACAGTTTGATCAAGTAGTGTTTCAAGTGCCCGTAATGCTGCCAGAGGAGATTAGTAAGTGCATAACAACCTAAGCACATATTCACAGTCTCACTGCATTCCACTCATGTCCCTGTCAAGCTTTCCAGAACTGACAAGTCACCCGGTGGGGAAGGCTGTTAAAACGGATATTTAGAGGATTGCCAGACCCCCATTTGCACGGACAGCCAAGAAGATGGACAAAATGAACAAAGGAATAAAGGAGGAAAGTCGGACAGAAAGGAACGAATGTGGAAAGAGTTAGGGTAAAGGTTAGGGTTGAATTAGATGTAGACATGAAGCTAGGAGTAATGGTTACTTAAGTCTAGTCAAGGTCTGGTTAAAGAGGTGATGGAACCTGTTGAGAACTAGGGAATCTGCCACATGTTAAATAAAATCTAATCATATTGGCTAATACTACATTCTCCAGAACTCAGAGGGAGGCGAGACAGCAAAGGGTGAAAGGATTATATATTGTACACATCATTTATTTATATTCTAAACATATGCAATTGTATTTAATATATGTATTACCCATATGTCCATATACCTTATTCATACATTTGACTCAAATATGTTTATAAGTAAGTATATGCGAAGATATGCATTAACATGTATTTGTTTAACATATATTGAACAGGTACAATATCTTGATTAGTATTCATAAGTATTTACAATCAAGCTTCTGAAGCAAAGCCCACTAGCTGCAGGGTTGGAGGAAGATACTAAAACCAAGGTTACAGTCTTCAATGTTGTATCCAGCTCTACCAGTATTTATTACTGACCGATTACACAGCCCGCCACATCAAACAAAAGGGCCTACATCCCTAGGGTCTGTATATCAGTCGTAATAAACATGAAACAAGCAGTATTAATAAACCTTAACAATAGAAAAGTTAACAAAAGGAGGCTGGGATATAACCAACACAAAAGAACACAGAGTGGCATTCCTGTTGACACCGCAATAATTATTTAAAGAGTACTCCCTCTGTATGTTAACGAATGAGTAATATATTGCATACAGCAATATTTGACCGTAATATGTGACATACAGTATATGCAAGAAATACAATTATATGCACGTGAAATGCAATAGATAAAACCTCCACAACAAACTTTCAGCACTTATCACATTAAATAGAATGTACACGTAACATGTCCATTAAATTGATATTGAGGACAGTCTAGAACAATTGTAGAAAATGCTGCGTGCTCAAAATAATAATTAACTTATGTGTTCAAAAAGGCCAGGTATATATTTTATAAACATATTCTAATCATACACCGTGTGTAAATATATTTTGCGGTACCTCACGAGAATATATTTACATACATTTTCTATAAGATATTTTTCTGTTTGGGTCGTCTGTAAATGGAATACAAAGATGGCTGCTTGGACTCAGATAACTCTTCGTGTGATTTGACGTCTTGCATCTTTAAATGGTTTTCTTCATTAAAGCTCTGTAGTGCTTCTCCTATTGGGCTCGGCAGGGTTTCTGCAGATTGACAGGTCTGATGATCATGAATGGGCACTCTCTCCTCCATCTATCAGTAGTACCGCGAGGGTTTCACAATGAACATGGATTGCCAACGACAAACCGAGCACAATAACTCAGGTCAGGTCATCTGAAGAAGTACTTGTGTGTGATGAAGAGAATTGTTAGTAACTGCAGCAATTGCGGTGTAAATTAATAATACACGTAGGTTTGCATAATAGTTTAAAAGGAATACACTGCGGAATCTGGATGTAATATAATGCTCGGTCATCCAAGAAATAAACAGTGTGCAGTGGTCTTCTTCTATGTATATGGTTTACCATACACCGATTAACTTCAGCAGGTACTGAGGCTTCAGTCCATACACTGCAAAACCCCATCAGTTGCCAACTCTCATGCTGGCAAATTCCGCCCACTGACTTGCCTGACGCTTTTATCCAACTGTCATTCTTTGCAGTTTGTCATTGAAGAGACTTAAAACACAGTTTAAAACCAACTCTGCTCCTATGCTTCTGTGCTTTCTGTGTCTCTCTCTAAGTCTGTGATTGCTCTCTCCCTATTTCATTGTTCCCAGGGTAACAAGGATCTGAGAACAAATGGATACAGGCTCATTGCCTCGTTGCTGTTCCAGAGAATTCTCAAGGGGTAAATGTACATTTGGGATTGGAGGAGTTTTCCCGGTGCTTCAGAGGGCTGCATGTGCTATATCCCTCTGTGCTATATCCCCCAGTCCTCCGGCTATGACCTTTGACAAAATAACAAACTTAAGGGCTTCACTATTCCTAAAACAATTTGACCAACATTCTTCAAATAAAGCAATGTGTTTGGGTAAAGGTAATTTTCACGGTGAGCTGAACCAGAATCCTCCGTCAGCCTGCCCAGGGGGCGTGGTCTCATGAAGGGCGGTTGGTTAAATCAATGGAATCAGACATCAGGCTCTCGCAGCCCTGATGCATTGTCTTTATTACGAGATGTTTCCAATCTGAGGCAGGAGCTGGGGGAGCTGAAGGGGTTAAAGGGGAACGACATGTTGATGAAAGCAGAGAAATGTGCCTCTTTTCCCGTGGCCCCTTTACTGTGCCACAACAGAAGGCGCGCCGTTGCTAATGTTGTTCGGTATTGCGGTGTGTACAAAGTTCGGTATTCAACACCTACCCCCCAGGGTTATACCACAGTTATACCACAGACCCACATCACCTCCTGAGACATTAGACACACCTGGTACACCTAAAGTCCACATAAAAGACCCACCCACCAGCCCCCCCCCCCATCTCTAGATTATTGATTTCATTCCTAATCCCATTAATGGGGTGAACAACGTCAGTGAAACTCTGCCAGAAACAGATTGAATGGGTATGTGTCACCTTCCAACGTCCTGGCTGTGCTGGGAATCACTGAAGAGCTGTGCTGTGGAGCCCAGCCAATGACGTAAACACGTTGTATATGAGAAGACAAAGTCCATGAGGGAATAACCTGCCTATCACGGCATTGTGTTGAATTAGTTAGTCGACCCACGACATACATGCTGTCTTTGAATATCAACCCATAACATGATTGTACACTGGAACCCTTTACAGCCTAAAGATGCAGCAGCACAACTCTTTACTATGTCAAAAAGGATACATCTGGAATTGCTAATTTCATTTTTAAATGAGTGTAATTCATCTATCAATCCTTAATGACTATACATACTATAATTGCTGTACACAAGATGAACCTAAAGTATAAGCTAGTCTAACTTTTTTCAATGTTTGTAAACAAACTGAATGCCTATATAGTTGGCAGCCCAAAAATGGTTCAAACTATAATTCTGACATCATGGATGGTCTGTTCTAGCCCTGTCGGTCAATTTCAGAGAGGTTACGTAAATTCAGTCCCAAATTCCTGATCTTGTCACAAAAACAGTGAGGAAGAGGCTGATTTCAGTTTTATTACTTACATTTTGTTTGGTTCAAATTTTTATTAAGTCATTTAAATTAGTTTAACATGCCTTACTAATATTATCAGTATTATTACAGTGATTAATATAAAATGTTATTTGAATACATTTGTATAAAATTCCATTTAATTTCAGGAAGTATACTAAAAATAAGTGTAACACTATTTAAAGAGAAAAATATGTTTGGTTCACATTTCGAACTTGACTATGATTTAAATGGAATTGACCTGAACTGTGTTCTTATTTTAACTTTATCAATTTTATTTTTACAATTTCTCCTGTGTGAACTGGAAGTTGGATTGGTATGAAGCGCAAGTCTTTAAGAAGGGACTCTATTATATCGCAGGAAATGACTTTTCTCCCACTGAGTATTTATACAAACTGAAGAAAAGCATCAAGGGTGTGGAATTGAATCATCCATTACACTATTGTTCACTACACATTTAGCAGCAATCTCACCATGCTTTTGTTAAATCACTGCAACAGTGCATTTAGCATAATAATCCAACCAGAGAAAAGGAGGATATTACATATTTTACCACTTGTTGTACACAATGACAACATGCATACCTACTAAAGATTGTTGGAGAGTGGTTGTTTATCTTGGTTCAGAATTAACTGTATTTGGTATTGTTAAGTGTTGCAAGGGATTTACCCCGTACAAGTTTAATGACAGAAATGTAAGATATGTGTTCACTGAATTAACAAGATGTGTGGACTAGATTTACCAATGTTCAATGCCAGAGGCTTTTTGGGTTCTGAACACACACACACACAATGTATAGCCCAGCTTGCAGAATAGAAAAGGCTGGAAGAGAATATAGAATAACCTAGCAGCTGGTCTGGCAGCACAATAAGTGTGTGTGTCTGTGTGTGTGTTTGAGCAAGAAATCGAGTGAGATATGGGTTGGAAAACTATAGCATCTCCAGTGACTATCTATTGTAAAAATGGTTATTTGTCCTTGTGCCAAATTATTGTCTCTGTATAAAAATGTTTAGCGTAGTAATGTGATGTTGTGATTGCAAAGAAATATTTACCAAACCAAGGCCTTTTTTCATACATATTATTCAGGTAATAGAATCCTTATGTAGTGTGTTAACGACATGCTGTGACAGTAAGCATCCAGCCACTTGAATCATGGAGACTTACAAGACTAGCATGTTCACCACCTCCAAGATGGTAACCAAGTATTCATCCAATGAGTTGGATGAGTTCCAAGCTAAATGTCATTGTCATTGCAGTCTAAGACTATTGACCAAATAATACACCTCATCATGCTGAGGTAACGGTTCGTATACAGATGGGCATTTAGTAATGTTAGGTCAAAACCGCTAAACTAGAAGTCCATGTTCCGTATCTTGTAGCCCTATAACCCCAATAGCCTAACCTGCATAACTCTTAGTGGTTTAGCCATAATGGCAACCCTGGCACTTGATCCTAGCGTGGACTGGCTAAAACCGCTCGTGGGGATTTGTCATGTTTCACACTGTGAACAGGGTCTTCTAGTCCCCACATGTACACCTAGATCCCACACCCCTTCCGCCCATCAACACATCCCATATGAACCCAGGGTCTCATTACTTCCCTAGCCTTTCCTCTCTGTCCTCTCCCCCCGTCCCCAGAGTGATGGCTCATTGATCCGCGGTGTCTTGCCCACGGCACACCTTGTCCTTTCCGTGCTGCCTGCCTGGTGTCCAGAGGAGCTGATTAAAACATTCTCCAAAGGCTCCTCTTGCTGAAAACCATAGTTATTGAAATGCCGTGGAATGCCGTATTTCGTTCCCTCTCGCAGCAGGCTACCAGGAGATGCCAGTTGTGGAGTCGGCCCCCTGGTGAGGCTGTTTTCCTGGGAGGGAGCATGTCCCCATAGACCACCTCTGTTCTTCCCTGCTGCACGTGAGCCACACATAACTCCCCCGCTGTCACTGTGTGTTTGATTAGATTTTGTGTTCATTAAGAAACCTTGGTCTCCGGTGGCTGATCCATCGCCAACAAGCCTCTAGGATAGTTGTTGAAATGAGGAGTGAGCTTTAGTATTCAGGAAGGATATGATGTACTATGATCCACCTACTGTAGCACCGACTGCTGCCATCTGCTCATGTTGGCTTGGCAAGGAACACACAAGTTTGCACAACACACTCCTCCGCAAACTGCATTTAACATATGGTAGAGTCACCTCAGACATAAAACTATTACATGTAGAGGCAACAAAACAAACAAAGGTGAATAAAGTATTATTATCTGTATTGTGTAATGAATCAAAACCCACTGTATGAGGGGAAACATTATAAACAGACTTATTAGACATCACTACGGTGTGGAAAACCAAGGCATCAACATCAAGATAGAATCTTGTCATATTCCAAGGGAATGTATTTTTACACAACAGACACAATAAACTCTCAGATCTTCCTTTGCATTATTTGTATCTGTAGTTTGTGGTTTCCTTATTGTTTTGCTACAGACAGGTCATACAGTATCTTTTCGGAGGTAGTTAATTTGTGCAGATATTGACAACAACTGGTTCTGGAAACTCACTCTTAAGACAAATCAATTGAAATAATTGAACCCAGTGAAGATTGACCCGGCTCTTGGTTCTGCAACATCGTCATAGTCTCAATGACAGGAAGTGTTCTGTGAGGAGACACCGCTCTCTCAGAATATAAGAGATAGATTTTTGGATTTATTGACAAATAATAACCATGGACTGGTTTTCAAATTTTACGAAGCATAACCTAAAATTATCCATCAAAATCAAGACAAAAGTCAATATATATACTGAAGGAGAAGCCGTGGGAACCGCTGCAGGGAGGTGGGGCACCAGGTGGAGCACCAGGCAATGCCATTGAGGAAAAGGAAATCCACCCCAGCTACAACCGCCTGGATCCATTTCTTCTAAACCCTCAATAGAAGGCTGGTCTAAAGATGACCCAGGCGCCACGACCTGCTTCATAACACAGTAATAACAATTAAGCTTGTTATGCCTTGTGGTTTAGCTAGCTGACATTACCCAGTCTCCTGAGGGGAGGAGGATGGGGAGGGACTGGGCCAAAGCAGGACGCACTGCCCCATAAGACATTGTGACATTTAAAGAGAGGAAAAATGTTCACACATTTCTGTACATTTATTAATATTTATCAATATAACTGCTGATTTGTACTACCCACTTCACATAACATCAGAAACTGGCTCTAGCCAGAATAGAAATAGGAGTGGGACAAATACATTAGAGTGTCTAGTTAAGAACCAGAGAGCCAGACGCCTCACAGGTCCTCCAGGATGCTGGCTTTCTAGGCAGAGTTGCGAACAACAAGCCATTTCTCAGACCGGCCAGTAAAAAGAAAGGTTAGGGTTGGGAAAGGTTGAGGATTGGCAAAAGAACCCTGACACTGGTGAATAGAGGCACTTTTTTATGGATAGACAAATCTATGTTTGAGGTGTTTAGAAAAAACTATTTTTCAAAAGGAAACTAAACTAAACAAAAGACAAAAATATTCTGGAAGAGTGCTTGATGCCACTTGTCAAGCCTGGTGGAGGCAGTGTATTGGTCTGGGGGTGCTTAGGTGGTAGTAAAGGGGGAGACTTTTTCAAGGTTAAAGGAAATTTGAAGAAGAAAGGCTATCACTCGATTTTGCAATGCCAACAGCTTCAAACTATGCAAGAACTATTTGAGAAGATGCAGTCAGTCAGTATTCTTTCTATAATGAAGTGGCATGCACAGTTACCGGATCTCAAACCTATTGATCTGTTGTGGGAGCAGTTTGACCGTATGGTACTTAAGAAGTACCCATAAAGCCATTCCAGCTTGTGGGAGGTGCTTCAGGAAGCACCGGGTCAGATTACCTCAACAAATTGACAACTAGAATGCCCAAGGTCTGCAAGGCTGTGATGACAGCAATGTTTGAAGGACACAATTATTATTTCAACTAATTATTTGTAAATGACTATATGTCTTATTCATTTTGCTATATTTCATATACAAACATATATTACTTAACGTATGTTTGCATGGAAAATAAAGACATTTCTAAGTGACCCCCAGCATTTTAAAAGGTGGTGTACATTTTCCACATCTTGCTCACCCTTCTCTACATGTTCTGACATAAGAAAGTGTATGGTTTAGCATGGACAGTCACCCCCCACCCCTTCTGGACACATATTTGTAAAACAGACCTCACTGCCCAAAATGTATCAAACATGACACAAACCAAGGGTTTGACAGGGTGAAATTCCCTTTATGTTGGTGGCACCTCACTTACAATTAGCTTTGAGGTTTAAAACCTTTAACAGATGGTTAAAATTAAGTTAAAATATAGTTTATAAAAAACGTCAGGAACTAGAAAAATATACAATAAGGGTGACAACAATTCTAGAATATGAATTTAAATTTAAATAACCGGTAAACCATTTAATAAACATTAGATCATATAATCACGTCATACATCATTATCTACAATAACATCTAATGTGGTCTGATATACAGATAAGCCTTTCTTTAGGAAAAGCCTTGATGGGTGTGACAATTTCCTGTCTCAGTTTAGTTGGTTCTTCATCAGCCTGACAGGTCTTGCCGAGCCAGGTATTGTACTTTTCTTCCCTTGGACTGTTCAATTCTCTGATTAATTGGCCCACTCAGAGAAAAAGGCTGACGGGCCAATACTGGTCCAGCAGAAATGGTCCCGTCATACGTACATATAGCCAATTGGTTAGAGCCAGTTTCGATTGCAGTTTAATTTTACATGTCATGTCTTTCGGGGTTAGATACTGCATGTGATGCTTCATCGGAAATTGTGGCTTTGCTGTGTTGATTTATTTATAATTAACTACCTTTCCTGTCTTAATTTGACTAACATAAAAATATACAATCATGTCCATATAATCTATTTGTTAGAGTCAGAGTACTATAACCAGAAAAAAAATGCTCAGCTATGATTGTAACCAATTGTCCATTTGTTACTGAAATAAACCAAATAAAATTCTGTAGTTAATTGAGAGGTATTTTATTCAACAAATTTTCATCTCATGAAAATCCCAAATCACAATAGTTTTCAAAAAAGACAAATTTCTTATGAATTTAAACAAAATAATATAAATATTTGTCTGGTCAAACCATCTTCCCTTACCCATCTCATATTTTGAAAAAAGATCTGGCAGTCAAGCACACCACACAGCGTTAACCTTCCTGGTAGAAATAAAGCACACGTTTACACGGCATGTATAGCTGTTATTCTCAAGAGAAAAAAGAAATGTACAAAAGCTACTCATATTTGCTTATACATTTGTGTCTCCTTAGTCAAAAATTAATCACAGTTAGAAGAACAATGTAAAAGCCTTGAGATCATAAGTGCCCCATTACGAAAGACAAAAGATTCGGCATTAAGTGTCACTACTGACTTGTCATGCATTAGTGATACAGAGGGGTTCAACAAAATGGCTGCAATAGACATGTCAACTAAATGGCTTGATTCCTAAATGATATCTTAATTTATTAATCTGCCAGGGTTATGCTGTAGTTAATGCAATTAAACTTCCCTCTAGGGTTAAATGCACTCTGAAAGGTCAGTTGTGGAAAATGACATTATACAGCAATTAGAAAGTGCACATCTTTTTCATACAAATATTCTCTCTGAAAAGTCAATCCAAAAGCTCTCATAGCTACAAACATATTATTAATTTGACAGTATTCACAAAATATAAAGGAGCAATTTGGATTCAGGGTACAGTGTAAGCTTGGCATGACAATATTATGGCGATTTTTGTCCTCTATCTGGCCCTTTCCATTGTGCTATTATCATTTTACAAAACATCTTTATTAATACTCACAAAGAAAGTGCCCCAGCCAATCGAGAAATTGACTTGCGAGTCTCTGTCTGAGCCATCGGCAAACATAAATCCTTTCCCAAACAGAGATTTCCTTTTCCTCAACCCACAAGACCGGTGGGAGAGAACTTTCCTGACAGACAGAATCCATCCTCTACAACATCGCGATCAAGAAGAAACGAACCAGTGACAGAAAGGCTTCAGACAGTGACAGAAAGGAGGGGGAATGTATCTCTCTTCGTGTTATATCCATATCCATGCTCTTGTCCTCTCACACTAGAGAGCTGACGAATGTCAGTGTGTTGTTGTTGCTGTCGCTGATGTTTATGTTTATGTTGACGTAGCACTCGTCCAGCCCGGTAAACATGTCCGCTAGCTCCATCTCGCATGACCCATATGTCTGAGAGAAGTCAGTGTCGGTCAGAGCTTCTTCATCTCCCTCATACCCCTCGTCGTCCACCTTCTCGTCCCCCTCCTCTTCCTCCTCCTCTGCGATGGAGTACAGCCGGTTGGTGCCGGGGCCACCGGGGCCGTCGGCAGGTGGCCGGTAGTGGCACTGCCCGTTGAGCAGCCGCCTCAGAGGCATCAGGGGAACCATGTCCTCCCCCAGAAGCTGCTGTTGGCAGTGCCTGAAATCGCTCTGCCGCTTCAGCCGCTTGAACTCACTGAAAGCCGAGGCGGACGTCCGATAGAGGCTGTGTGCGATGGCCTGGGCCTTCTCCGCCTTGGCGACCAGGACGGCGTGGCACCTCAGAATCACTGCCTTGTTCTTCACCTGGTGCCGGTAGATCCACGCCAGGATCTTGGGCCGGCAGGGGTCGGCCGTGCAGCACGTGATCCGGTTCAGAGAGTAGAGGTGCGCAGGCTTCTTTTTCCCCGCTTTGTCCGTGCCCATCCGGATGCCCTGTGGACCCACGCTTAACCTCATCTTGACACTCTGCTCTCCGTAGTTACTCCTTTGCCAGATCTTCGCCACGGGTTCCTGGGTGCAGCCCTCTCCTTTAGCCGTGATGGTGACGATGCTCCCCAGGTAACGGACGTTGTAGACGGGCTCCTCTTTGTTGAGTTCCACCTTCTGCCTCTTGGTCTGGAAGACGGAGCCCAGCCAGTCTAAGGGTGTGGAGTCCGGGAGCAGGTCGGGACAGGAGCGCAGCAACGACGAGAGGATGGACTGATAGGTCAGCCCGGCTCCCAGGCTCTTGGGTTTGGTCTTGGCCTCGTCCTCCACCAGAACAAACTTACTTCTTCTCCAGGGCAGCATGGTGCAAACGAGAGGGTTGAAGGTAGCGGACCCTCTGGCCTGTGTGTGTGTGTGTGTCAGCGAGAGAGAGAGGGAGCAGAGAAACAGGGAGGGAGAGCAGTACGGAGAAGCAGCTCTGCCAAGCGCAGAGGAAACACTGAGGGCTGTGAGACTCAGCCAGGGTGTTCCAGCATTCGCTCCTCCTCCCTCCTCACCTCCTCCCTCTCCCTTCTCCTTGTCTGTTTGCACCACGCAGCTCTGATCAGTACTGGGGACTCAGCCCCCGTGCTTCCACACCTCACTTCTTGCGCTGCCTCCTTCGCTGTGTTAATTTGTTTCCACGCTGTGTCTGACATGAAGTGATTGTGTTCAGTATCCAACTGAACCAAGGAGCCCGAGTGCTTCTCTAAACAGAGAAAACAAGAACGCAAACGAGTACTCAAAAGAAATAGAAAAAAATACTCCAAAAAACAAGACAAGGAAAGCGTGAGGAATAATCCTGTAACAAGACACTCATCCAGGAGAAAACAGCCTCCCCCTATAAGAAAATAGGTCCGCTGTGAAAGACCTCCCACCTGCTAGCTGAGCGATGTATACCCACCCATCTGCATTAACATGAGAATCGTGATGAAGGAAAATCTACAGATACTCTGCGTGGCTCAACAGATTAGTATCCTTCTCTCGTGTCTTCGTAGGAATTGATTAATATTGGTCCAGTTGGGATATTGAGGTCAAGGGTCAAAAAGCTCTTCTAATTAATTTCAATGGTTTTGTAAGGGGGTTTTACAGTGTTGATATTGACATCAAATGATGAACTAATTAACATAACCTTTAGAAAGTCTATTCGATGAATATCCTGGTCCTATTACTATGGACTCATAGTGAATCCGTCCAAACCCCAAGCAACATGAACACTATTCTGCCGGAGACTCAACAGATGCCTAGTGCTGAATTATGCATAGTCACACTCCAAATCAGCAAGATTCAGGGCTGTTATGAACGAGTTATGTAGATCCCAATCTCAAGTGCTGCCTACCATTTTAACACATAGACAACACGT